>MDKI01017220.1:0-57542 GCA_005239505.1 Nicotiana paniculata | reverse complement strand
TGTGTGTGTGTGTGTGTGTGTGTGTGTGTGTGTGTGTGTGTGTGTGTGTGTGTGCGCGCGCGCAACCCGATCCACCAATCCTCTCTTATTCCTTTGTAACAATTACAATAAAAGTAAATGATATATATGTTACGGCTTGCAACCTGATCCCACCATATATCATTATCAACATAATAGTTCACCCTTATTACTCCGTATCAATACACTCTTATTCCTCATGTTGCGGCGTGCAACCCAATCCCACCGAATAATCATATTCACCATTATTCCTCCTCACCAATCTTCCCTTATTCCTCTTGTTGCGGCGTTCAACTCAATCCCACCATATCATAATACATTACACATAGTGTACAGAAGTTTCATAAAATTCACACAAGGCCCTTACCAACTCTTAAAATTTAGAACAAAGCAACCGGGAGTCGTATAATCAATAAAACTCAATAAAATTATTACTACTCAGCGAGACCACGCCAGGATATCAATGAAAAAGCCAACAAGAACAGTTTAAATCAATAGAGGGGAAGTAATAATCCTACGGGATAACAAATATCTTCAACAAGGTAACACATTATTTAATGGGTAACAATTAGGCATGAGATTACAATTAGACATGTAACAAGTAAAGCAAGAAGGAAAACAATATAAGGAGAATGGAAGAAAGTAAGTAAAACAGGTAGATTGGTGGCGCATAGGTACTCGTCACCTAACATATATGCCGCTCCCATGATTTACCACATAACAAGTAAGGCAAAGGTTCCTAAACCCTCAAGTCAAGGATAGACACCACACTTACCTCGCTAATATCACTCAAAGTTCAATCACAACCTTGCCTTTCAAATTAGTCTTCGAGCCAACAATATCTAGAAAATTACCAACCAAACGATTGAAAATAAGCCTTAGGAATCACCCACAATAACTAAAGGTTCCATTTAGGTCATTTTTTAAAAAGTCAACACCCGGGCCCGCTTGGTCCAAACCTAAAATTCGGACCAAAATCTGATTACCCATTCACCCCCGAGCCCGTATATATAATTGATTTTGGAACCCGACCTCAATTTGAGGTCTAAATCCCCAAATTTCAAAATACCTAGTTTCTACCCAAAATCCCCAATTCCACCATGAAAACCTTAGATTTTAGGTTGAAATCTTGAAAAATGAAGTGAAAGATTGAAAGAAACGAGTTAAGAATCACTTACCTATGATTTGGGGAAGAAGTCTCCAAGAGGGTTTATTATTTTTGGAAATGTTGAAAAATGAGAAAAATTCCGTCTAAATCAAGACCTATCAGTTGCAGATGTCACATTTGCGACCTAAGCTTCGCATTTGCGAAGCTCGCAAATGCGAGAGAAGTATCGCAAATGCGAACTCCTCGCATTTCTGCAGCCTTTGCAAATGCGAGCCAATTACTCGCAGATGCGAACAATCTTCCGCAAATGCGGCTCTTTTCTTGGAAATGCGAGACTGCCCTGCCCAGCCCATGCTAGCAAATGCGAAGCTTCTTCGCAAATGCGAGATCTGCAGACCTGAACACACTAGATATGTTTTCTAAGTTCCTTCCACTATGTAGCCTATCCGAAACGCAGTCGAGCCCTCGGGGCTCCAAACCAAAATTACACACAAGTCTAAAAATATCATACGAACTTGCTCGTGCGATCAAATCGCCAAAATAACACCTAAAACTACGGATTTAGCACCAAAACACATATTTCTCAATAACACTTTAATATTTTCATTTTCTCAACCGAACATCCGAATCACGTTAAATCAGTTCCGTTTCTCACCAAATTCATAGATAAGGTATAAATATCATAACGGACCTATACCGAGCTCCGAAACTAAAATACGGACCCGATACCAACAAGATCAAACATTAACCAATTTCTTAAAACCATTATCATTTCAGTCTTTCAATCTTAATCAATAATTCATTTCTCTAGCTAGGGACCTCGGAATTTGACTCCGGGCATACGTCAAAACAAAGGTCCGGATCCATTTACTAAAAATATTGACCGAAGTCAACTAAAATCAACTTTTTAGGCCATAAATCATAATTTCCTTAATTTTCAACATAAAAGCTTTTCGGAAATCACGCTCGGACTGCGCACACAAATCGAGGAGGGTAAAAATAAGACTTTTAAGGCCAAAGAGCGCAAAATTAGGTTTTGAAACATAAGATGACCCTTTGGCTCCTCACACTTTTACTCTTTGAAAATAAAATTTATGGTGGATAAAATTATAATTAAGATTAAATATTCAAAACAGGAGATGAACTAATATTTCCTAGGCTATTATTATTTCTTGTGATGAAGCACAAACTCCAGGCAATTATTTTTAAAATTAATCATGAGTAAAATTCTTATTCAAGTTAAAAAAAAAGCTTAGGGTACATAAATTTATTCCATAACAAGAGCGTTAGAATACAAAGTAAAAAAGTTAGTATATTATTAAGAATCAAAATACTTTACAAGTGTCTCAGGAAACACACTCAAAGTTAAATCCTAAACAAGAGCAAGCTTTCAAGACTATATTATAAAGAGTCGACTTTGGTATAACGAGATTATTCTTGTAGATGCCTCCGGCGGAATCGAAATAATATTTCTATGTCATGCATTACATGCAAATATCATATCAAGAGGCATGACACTATTAGAATTAATAGCAAGTAGCGTATCAACAACGATTTTATTATGAGGCCACCCACTTTAGATTTGATATGTCTCTTCAAACAACTTAAATAACCATCACAAATATATCAAAGTAGACAATGGTGCTAAATTTATAAGGAAACAAAAATTGATAATATGGGATGAAACACTTATGGCTAAGTATCAAATGATCGAAATAATTGCCTAGAGTTCTAGAAATATATTCGATATTAATGAACCGTTTGGTGAAAAAATAATGGTTTGAGAGGTAATTTCTTTCAAGTACTACCGGTAGTTCCAAAATCGACAAAAGCAAGGATTGCAAAAGCTAGCTTGCCATAGTTATACTTCTGTCGTCAAAAGAAAAATATTCAACTGACAGAAAATATAACGTAAGAACATATTCATTAGTCAGTGTCTTCTTGCTTCGTGTCGGAAACGAAGAAGAGCATCCAATAAAAGATGATTTGGTTCTTAATGAACACTTGGTTAACAATCCTAATGGTAATAGTAGTGTATTTAATAAGAAAAATATTTCTATCAATAGATTAAAACGCATTTTGTACAAATCGCATGATAGAATTAAAAAGATATCTTAGCTAGCAGAAATGAATATGTTGACCAACTAAATAAAATATTGATTGCAAAATGTTATAGTAAAAATAAAATATTTTTCAGCTTTTGACTCAGTAGAAAGTGATACCAATAATTACTACCAAGAAGAATAATTAAATACTTTAATAACAAATGGCATTTTATCATACATGTTTATTGTCAACTTTCTTATTCTTACGTATGTTAGTGCCACCGTATATATAATAAGGCTAAGTTAAAATTGATCTTCCATTATATATAAGTTAATTTTGAAGAAAAATATGTCTATCATGCTATGGAAAAACTTAGATACGTCGAATAGCTCATGTAATAACACACAAATATTATACAGAAGTTTTGACAATAACGTCATACATGCAAAAATTATGATACTGGTCAATGTGCTTCTACGTATATTCTTATCCCCAAATTCAACTTTCATCTTCCGAAACTAAGGAATATCCTTTTAAATTTGTGTGAAAATATTTTTTAGTATGTTTATGTTTTGCAAATATAATAAATAAAGCACAGGACAAGCATCCTAAATATTAGACTATACTTACCGCAATATATTTTCTTGCATGAACAACTGTATGTCGCACTTTTAAGTGGGATATCAAGATCGACAACAAGAGTTCTGCTTAAGGCAGAGCAACCAACGCATTAGGAGGAAACATACACACAAAAATATTATCCACAAAGAAGTGTTCGTAAAGATACTATCACATTAAATACTTTTAAACTATAATATATAATTATCTAACTAACATGACAAAATTAATCATTTGTGTAAGTTTTGGTGATGTCCTTTTATTTTAAATTCATGTATTATGCTAATATAACAATAGTTTTCGGTATTTAGATGATTATTGTATTATTATGCATAAAATTTCTCTCATTAATTAAATTTTATTGTTCCTTCATATAAATAAATGTCTTAATCATCACATTCCATTATAAACGCGCAACACACATTCATAGATACTAGTTATTAAATAAAAGTTAATCATTACACATTTTCATTAGGGGTATATATATGTCGGGTTGACTCGAATTTTTTAACTACCGCACCAAGTGTCAGATTTTTAAATCTATATCAAACCAATAAAGTCGTGTTTTTCAATTTTGATTTTTTCAGTAAAATCTTCATAGCACAAAATGTGTAACTTGTGCTCCAAATATTTCTATAGTCCTAGTAAGATAAAACTAAATAATATATTTTCTTAGAAAAAAATAATAATATGAGATAAGTCATAGCATTATACTAAAATATTCATTAACAAAGATAATAAAATTTCATAAAGCAAATATTTCTAACTAATAAGCCATAGTGAAACTTAACATAATCTAAAAATACTATATAGGTCTGTCACGACCCAAAACCAACCCGGTCGTGATGGCGCCTATCGTGGAACTAGGCAAGCCGACACATTCCCAAACAACTCGATGTTTCATAAAAATTAAGATAAAATAGCCTTTTTCAAACTGAAATATGCGTAAAAGAGATAAACTCAAACCAAAATGCGGAAAATAAAACCCCAACATCGGGTGTCACTAAGTCATGAGCCAATACTACATCTGTTCTAAAATATAACAAGACATCATAGTCTGAGAATAGTCAAAATACTCAAAAAAATGAAGATTAGGAAGGAGAAAGGCGGGACTGCGATCGCCAGGCAGCTACCTCGCTATCTTCAATGAAGTTCGCGACTGGAATAGTCAACAGCCACTACTGTGGCTTGAGATACCTGAATCTGCACACAAGGTGCAGGGGGTAACGTAAGTACACCAACTCAGTAAGTAACAAGCCCAAACTATGGGCTGATAGGTAGTGACGGACTGAACCCCAACAGATAACAGATTAAACTGTACAGTAAAGTATACATGCTTTCCATTCAAGTGTTCAGCTCAAGAAACAAGGTAGATGAAAATCTGAACAATGTAAAGTGATAAGCTCAGCATATATCTAAGTGCTAATGCATAGAATCCATGAAATACCATGTACTCCCACTCTCAAGTGCTCAGCCACTCGGTACCGCATATGGCTATCCGGCCCAGGAAAATCTATCCTGGAACATACTCGATGCTGACTATATAGTCACTCGGTACTGAGGAAAAAGGGTAATCCAACCCTGCGGAGAAATCCATCTCCAGGTATCAATACTTCGGACAAATCCATGTCCAGGGAAATCCATTCCTCAATAATACTTCGGAAAAATCCATGTCCAGGGAAATTCATCCCTCAATAATATCATCTGCGCTCACTAGAGATGTGTTACAGACTCCTGAGGGGGTCCTACAGCCCAAACGCTATCACAATCATCAACATAACAGTTACAACGTGCAACCCGATCCCATATCTGTCACTCATAATCAGGCTCTCATCCTCACTCAGTCATCACTCTCCAGTCTCACACACACGGGCTCACAATGCCGTGAAACTAGCCCGAAACAATGATATGATGTGCCAAGTAATAATAACTAAGACTGAGACATGATATGATATGCATGATTAAGACTGAGTACAGAATATCAATGAAACTAATGAGATGACAGCAAGAAACGACCACTCGGGTCCCAACAGTATCGGCGTGAAGCCCTAACAGGATATCTAGAATGATTTACAGCACATTTACTTAATCACATGATAGAAACACGGATATCAACAAGAAAGAAACACTAAGTGGTGCCATGGAATGAACCAGGCCACAATTCTCACAGTGCACGCCCGCACTCCCGTCACTTGGCATGTGCGTCACCTCAATACTAATCACATAACACATAGTTCGGGGTTTCGAACCCTCAGAACCAAGTTTGGAAGCGTTACATACCTCAATCAAGCCAAAATCCTACTCCGCAATGCCTTTGCCGCTCGACTCGGCCACCAAACGCTCCGAATCTATCCAAAATCAGTATATTATCATCAATATACGCTAAAGGAATGAATCCCACATGAAAATTAACAAATTAGATCGAAAATCCCGAATTTGGTCAAACTCAGCCCCCGGGCCCACGTCTCGAAATCTGATAAAACTTATAAAACTAGGAAATACATTCACTCACGAGACCAACCATATCAAATTTATCAATATCCGACTTCGAATCAATATTCAACTCCCAAAATCCATTTTATGATGTTTCTACAATTTTCCCCAAATTTCCACCCCAAAGTACTAATCAAATGATAAAATCATTGATATATTCATATACATTAGTCAAATCCGAGTTAGAATCACTTACCCCGATGAATTTCTTGAAAAACCTTCGAAAAATTGCCACAAATCGAGCTCTCTAGGTCCAAAATGTGAAATAAAACCCTGAACCCCGTATTTATAGTGCGCCCCTCTGATCTTCACTTCGCGGTCCGCGAACTTCCACCGTGGCCGCGCACTCCTCACCGCGGTCCACGAAATACCTAACAGGGTTGAGAACCCTGAACCAATCCTTCTGTGGTCCGCACGAATCCACCGCGGCCCCCGAAGTTCCCACCGCAACCACATAACACCTCCGTGGTCCGCACTAATTTTGTGCAGTCCGCACTTCCCTACATCAGAAACCCAACACCAACAACATCAGCAACTAAACCCTTCCTCTAACCATCCGAAACACACCCGAGGCCCTCGGGACCTCAACCAACCATATCAACATATTCTATAACATCATTCAAATTTTTTCAAGTCTATAAATCACGCGAAACAGTACCAAAACGTCCAATTACCTCGGAGTCAAGCCTAAGGACTTCTAACTTCTCAATTACCCAAACGACGCTGAAACCAATCAAACCTTGTCCGAATAGCCTCAAATTTTGCACACGCACCACAAATGACTCTACGAACCTTCTCCAACTTCCGGAATTCCATTCCGACCCGGATATCAAATTCTCCACTTCTGACCGGAAATCGCCAAATTTCCAATTTCACCAATTCAAGCGTAATTCTACCATGGACCTCCAAATTATATTCCGAACACGCTCTTAATTCCGAAATCACCTAACGTCGCTAACGGAGCCATAAAAATTCAAATCGGAGACCTTTTACTCATAAGTTAACATCCGATTGACTTTTCGAACTCAAACTCCTAAATAAGAGACTAAGTATCTCATTCCACTCCAAAACCACTCCGAACTCGAACCAACCAACCTGATGCAACATAATAAAGCTGAACAACTAGCAGAAATGGGGGAACGGGGCTATAACTCTCGGAACGACCGGCCGGGTCGATACAAGGTCATGTTAAAATAAGTATAGTTAATAAGTACCATTAATTACATAACTAAGAACTAATGAAAAAGATAAACTAATTTATGCCTATTAATTATTAACCAATGTAAAACTAAAAAATAGATATCTGACACTATCATCATTCCTAGTGTTGAATTAAATTTCTTTTGTTAGCATTTGTAATGATTTGAATTTTGTTTGAGTTACTACATTTATTTTACCATTCAAGAATGTTAATTCCAAACTTGAAATGATACATTAAAAGATAAAACTATGAAAAAGTTTATAAGAAATATTTATAAATTACATTACAATAAATATTTATATGTATCAAATATTTTTAAAAGTTATATAAATGTACTATCGGGATGGTTTGATTTTGTTTTGAATTTTTTAGTTAAAACCAAACCAAACCTATTATGTTCGGGTTAGTTTTTCTAATACGATCTCAAATCACAATCGAGTTTTTTTTCGATTTGACTAGAATTACCGGTTTGGTGGGGTTTATCAGTTTTCTTTGTAACCCTAATTCTCATATTAGTTTATCACTTGATTATGAGTAATTAATAAAACTTTAGTCACTGTACATTCTCGACGTACAGTGCATGATAGTGCTCGCTTTGAGTATCCATCCTTGCCTCATCACCTAAACATGTACTTTCTCTATTATGCTGTCTTTTCGGAGGATGAGTAGATTTTTTTAATAGACTTAAGAAATTATGGGCTGCTGAAGGATTTCTGAAGGTAAAGGAGAAGAAAATTAAAGAAGAGGTGGACAGAAAATGTTTAAAACATCTTTTTTTTAATAAACTGGAAATGTTATTAATAGATACTAAGTAGCAAAAGTTTCATGATCCATAGGATTAGTACATAAGCTTGAAAGGCCATGTACGGCATTGATATTACCTAATTTGGCTAGAAGCCTACAACTATTAGTAGATATAGTCTTAACAAAAGCATCACCAGATTTGTCTGTCGGCATCCTGGTCAAGACATAAAGTGGTGGAATTATTAGACGACTAAGTTTATTGACTTCTGGTTTCCTTGTTGCCTTCTTTGCCAAAAGATTTGCTACTTCATTTCCTTGTCGGAAGCTATGGCTGATCACCAGCGTGTCCATTTTGGATATCAACCATCTGCAATTATTTATAAATATTTGTTAGTTACACAACCATGGTTAGTGAAGTTGATTACTTGTGTTGCATTAGTTTCCACCTCTAGTGGATAGAGTTGTTGCTCCCATGCGAGTTGAAGGCCATAATAAAGAGCCTATAATTCAGTATGTATGGGTGATTTTGTGTTGGTTTTCATTTGAAAACCCATAACCCAATATCCGTTGTTGTTCCTCATAATACTTCAAATACCACTGTGATTCTCACCTTTTATGAAAGCACCATCAATGTTAAGTTTGTACCAACCTTTTTTAGGCTTAGTCCAATAAACTGTGATGGAGATATATTTATTTGTATTACTTTCACGATCTTTAAGCAATTAATATTTAGTCGCTTGTTTTAAAACAAAAATCAATGTGACATGTAATAAGGTGTTATTAATGTTGTTATTTTTCCGATTAATTCAAAGGTTCCATATCAGATAGAGGAACAGTGTAGGACAATCTATAAGGTTAGTAGGAATGATTGAATTTAAGTTAATAATGTTTCCGAGTCAACTCTCATCATCCATTGGAATTTATCAATCCTTAGTTTACCCCATATTTCCTGAGCTATAGGACAACTAGAGAAAATATGAGTAATTTTTCAGGCTCCTTTCTACAAATCGTGCATAATTCATGGATGTTAATGCCAATACGATGGAGATAGTACCTGCATGGTAATCTGACGTGGTGGCATAACCAAAGAATTTTTTTTATTTTATTAGGACAATGGAGCTTCCAAATCCATGTAAATTCTTTATTTAATGAATGGTCCATATCTATCAAACTATAGCATGACTTAGTTGTGAAAGTTTCATTTTGTATGAATACCCACATTGGGATGAAGCTTCTAGTGGGAAAATTATTGAGTGAATTTTTTCAGATAGGTCTCTAGGCATTGTAAAAAAGATGGCATTAAAATTCCATTCATTGGCTTTCCTTATGTCCCTAATTGTTAGGGGGGATTCGAGTTTGTTAAGAGCCCCAATAAAGTAGTTCCTAAGATTATTGCAACCTGAGATCCAAGTAGAATCCCAAATATTAAGGGAGGGGTTTTGATTTATAGCCCACGAAATGTCCTTTTGACAGATAGACCATCCTTTAAAGATATTTTTTAAGCTAAAGGAGTGATTAGCGGTAGAGCGATTATATACTTTGTGATAAGAATATTAGTCCATAGGGATTGAGGGTTATTTAAAAGACGCCAGGCTAGGCTTGTAAGGAGTGTTAGGTTTTTTGATTTTGCTTTCCTTAGACCTAGGCCCCCTTTTTCTTTATTATTAGTGACTATATCCCAACTAAGAATGTGCAACTTCTTTTTAGAGTCGTTTGTTCCCCATAGAAAATTTCTTTGAATTTTGTCAATAGTCTTGAGTGTTTTATTGGGGAGAAATGTATATTGCATTTAGTAAGCGGGTAGGCTAGCAAGTGTGGCAGAGGATAGGGTGAATCTACCAGCTATGTTCATGCTATTAGTTTTCCAAGTCGAGAGTTTTGCACGCATGTTATCAATGATGAATTGAAAATATTTGGATTTTGGATGATTTTCCAATATTGGAAAACCTAAATATTTACCAAATGAGTTACTACCCTTAATACCAAAATAAGAGGAGGTATTGTTAACCCAATCTTTGAAGGAGTTTTTTTGAGAAATGATTTTTGACTTTGTATAATTGATAGTTTGACCTGACATGTCACATAATACTTTTAAACCATTGCGAATTGCGGAGCATGTTTTCTTTTTAGTTTTTCCCATTAAGACAATGTTGCCTACAAAAAATAAATGGGAAAGGGCAGGATCGTTCGGATTAGTGTTAATAGGGAGCCATTTCTTGATATCCACCTGATGGTTAATATATCTAGAAATAATTTTCATACATAGTATGAAAATATAAGGCGGCATGAGGTCTCCTTGTTTAATTCCTCTACTAGGGCTAAAAAAGTTTGTTTTTAAGCCATTGACAAGGACAACAATGATATTAGTTGTTATACAGGACATGATAAGTTTTGAGATATTTAGGAGGAATTTAAAGAATAGTAACATTCTATAAATAAAGGACCATTCTAGCTTATCAAAAGCTTTTTCTAAATCAATTTTGAGTAAACATACTACCTAATTTCCCTTTAGTCCTTTTGAAATAAGAGATCATTTCCTTAATAATGATGGTATTATCACTGGCCCTTCTATTTTTCATTAAGCTTGATTGGCAAGGACTAATCAGTTTGTCAAGGAAAAGCTTGATTCTATTAGCGATGATTTTTGTGATTGTCTTATAACTAGTGTTACACAGACCTATAGGTGTGAAGTTTTTTAAATTATTTGTGTTTGGGATCTTAGGAATTAAACATAAGTATGTAGTATTAATGTGTGAGGGAATGGAGTGATTTTTAATAATTTTGTGACATAGGGTAGAAACAGATTTGTTTATAATGTGCCAATATTTTTTATAAAAGAAAGGATGTAGACCGTTTGCTCTTGGTGCTTTGTAGGGTTTAAAAGAGAATATGATAGAGTTAATTTCACTGTCCAGTAGGGGCCTGTCAAGAGTTGAGAGGTCTAAATTATCAAAACTCGGTTGACTCTTTGGATATTAAGCCAATTAAAAATCATATGATTAGTGGTAAAAAAAATTTAAAATAATTATGGGTGTCTATTAGAAGGTCACTGTGGTAATCTATCCAAAATCCTTGGTCGTTTTTAAAGAAGCTTATGTAATTCCTTCTTTTTCTATTAGTAGCACTTATATGGAAAAACTTAGTGTTAGCATACCCATCGTTAAGCCAAGAGATATGAGATCTAAGTTTCCAATAGTCCTCTTCTAATTTAAGGAGGTTGTTGTAATCATAAATAAGTTCTTGTTCTGGGTTCTGAATAAAGAGTCCGTGGCTATAGTTAAGAGAATTTTGGATACCGTTAAGTCTTGTTAGGATCCTTCTTTTATTTTTAAAAATATTGCCAAAAGTTTCTTTGCCACACTTTTGTATGTCACTAGAGAAAGTTTTTATGTTGGTTAATAAATCATCACTTCTCCGGTTGGAAGTAACTATGTTTACAAAGTCTGGGTGGGTGCACCAAATATTTTCGAGCCTAAAGGGCTTAAAATTTTTTGATGGAGTAATGATCCGATCGGTCATTTTGAGCATTTGCGTAGTTTGGGGGCTCCAATAGATCCGTATAATGTATTAGGATGTGTGTGCAAAATTTGTGGTCATTCAGACGTGGTTTGATAGGTTTCAGTGTCGTTGGCGAATTTTGGAAGTTTAGAAGTTCTTAGGCTTGAATCCGAGGTTGATTTGGTGTTTTGGTGTTGTTTTGGGTGTTCCGGAGGTTCGGCTAGGTTCAGATAATGATATATGACTTGTTGGAATTATTGGTTGAGGTCCCGAGGGCCTCGGGTGAGTTTCGAATAGGCTTGTGTTGTGTTGCGCTCGTTTTCTTATGTTTCGACGTCGTTTCTTCTAGTATAAATGATATCATATGAACAAATGAGCTACGATTTCTTTTTTGATTGAAGAACTAGATTCGTATCATAATTACGAACCCGTAGCAAAAATAATCATCGAATTTGGATATAGTATGAGGATTTTATGGTCATTTTACTAAGAATTAGGTTGCCAGATTTTTCAGATATTACGAAATTGCCACTGACGTCGTATTTAAAAATCTGCACTATTTGCAAATATTGTAACCAACATATCTCCTTCATTATAAGGTCAAATTGAGTGATTCAAAAGCCTAACTTGACTAGAATTTCACAAGAAATCTATTGGAGGCATAAAAAGTGAGTTTTGGGATCGTTTGGCACAAGAAACGAGGCAGAATAGCTGGCAGAATATATAAAATAAGGATTTGTTCTTTCAGTCATATTTTGAGTTAGGGAGCTCGGATTTAGGCGATTTTCACCATCTGGATTGGGGTAAGTGTCCTCTACTCGATTTTGGTTATATTTCATGAATCCATCTTCGTTTGTGGTATTTGATTGATGATTTCAAAGCGAAATTGAGGGAATTAGTGTTTGAGTTTTGAAGAGTTTTAAGTGAGGATTTGAGGGACCAAATGGAGTCCGATTTTGATAAATTTTATATGGTTAGACTCGGGAGAGGATGAGGTTCCAAATTCTTCCATTGTTGACTATTTTTAAGACATGGACTCGGGGCCGGGTTTTGGCCGATTTCGTATTTTTGGCCTATTTTGTGGTTTTTATTGTGGAATTTGATTCGTTATCCTATGTTGATGGTATTAATATGATTATGGTTAGATTCAGAGCTTTTGGAGACCGAGTTCAAAGACGAGGGCATCCCGGAGTAGGATTTTACGCGGTTAAGGTAAGTAACAGTTTTAACTCTGGCTTTGAGGGTATAAACCCGGAGATTTGATATCATGTGATTGTGTGAAAGTGATATCCACGCTAGGTGACGGGCGTGTGGGTGTGAGCCGCGAGAGATTGAGACTTGATTCGTCCCGTGAGGCTGTGAGGCTTAAAGGCTATTATCTGTGGTTATGTGTTTACTTGTTGTTGAACTTGTTTGCCTTCATGTTAGAGATCATGTTTAGTCTTTATTCATGCTCACATTATTTGTACCCAGTCATAGAAACTATTGTACATGTTTACCTCAGTATCTATTATTTTGATGATATGTGGTGATATTTGATGTGGGTTGTGTCCCCTTATTTGTTGAGGATGGTGAGGCTAGTGAGGTACATGACTGAGTGAGGCCAGGAGCCTGGATGTGAGGATATTAATACCATAGCGCGTGAGCTGTCCGCGTAGCATGTGAGCTGTCTGTGCGAATCCAGGTAATTGATATTGTAGTGCATGAGCTGTCTGCGTAGCACGTGAGCTGTCTGTGTGGATCTATGTATTGATATGGTATCACGTGAGTTGTCCGTGCTTAGCGCAGAGTGATGATGTAGCACGTGAGCTGTCCGTGCTTAGCGTAGAGTGTTGAGTGTTGAGTGCGAGTGATGGAGTGACATTGCTGTAAAGTTGCATTTACTTTGGCTGTTGCTGCATTTTATCTGTTAAATTTTTTTTGTGGCATTTATTGAGTTATAGAATTTACCTGTTTATTCCTGTTATTTTTAAATTGTGAAAATAAATAATTGGACTGTTTTGCTTAGCTCGTCACTACTACTCAGTTCCTTAGTTATTTCTGTTACTATTGAGTCGGTTGTCCTCATACTACACCCTGCATGTTATGTGCAGACCCAGGTAAGTTAGAGCGCGACGATCGTTGAGGTTGTCGGCTATTTGCGGAGACTGCAAGGTAGCTGCCAACGTCCGCATGACCTTGTTACTCCTTTTATCATTTAGTCTTTTAGATAGTACTATATCTTAGTTCATAGTTTTAGACGCTCATGAATTAGTGACACCCTGATGTTTGGGACTTGTTTCCGCATTTTATATTATTTATATTTAGAATTGGTTTAGTTTATTAGAAATTAAATTATTGAAAATGTTTTATTAAATTCTTATAATCAAATTAGTAGTAATATTTTGGGAAATAGGCTTGCCTTGTATCATGAAAGGCGCCATCACGACCGTGGTTACATTTTGAGTCGTGACAAGGTGGTATCAGAGCCTAGGTTACATAGGTCTCACAATCATGAGCGGGTTTAGTAGAGTATTGTGGATCGGTACGGAGACGTTTGTATCTATCTTCGAGAGGCTGCAGAACCTTTAGGAAAATTTCACATTCTTGGATTCTTATCGTGCGGTATTGATTCAGCTTGCAGTGTAACCTTTTGAATTCCTTCCACGTATTTGTATGCGCACATGAGCGCTTGGTATCAGCTGTGCATCAATGGCTTGCGATTTTATGGTTGAGGTGCGAGATGTGATTGCGGCATGCTAATGACGGGCCAGTCTAGAGGACTTGAGGTCGGGTTTTGTCTGTAGCTGGAGTACGAATATTTCGATTGTGTGAGCATATGCTTATATGTCCGTTGGTGTCCCTATTAGTGGGATTTGTGATTTGATGGCTATGTGGCGAGTATGATTTGACTGCGAGATTCTGTTCGGATTGATCAAATGTGACGAGAAGGGTTTACTTGAGATGTATCAAGGACTAATGGGTGTTTGATTTGTGACTTGATATAGCTTGTTTAGGCTTATGCAGTGTGCTAATGCAATGTTCGGGTCTTATAGTAAATTCCGGATGTTGAAAATTGGATTCTGTGGGTCACGGACTAAGGTTGAAGTAATGATCTTCAGTTAGGTTGTATTGTCGGGCCTATATGGAATAGGGTGATGGGATCACCCCCGGGTATGTGCATGGTAAGGTTACACAGTGGTTTGACGGCATAGGAACAACTCTTGGCACGTTCGAGGACGAATGTATATTTAAGTGGGGAAGAATGTAATGACCCAACCGGTCGTTTTGAGCATTTGCATTTCACTCGGTAGTTTGGGGGCTCCAGTAGATCCGTATGATGTATTAGGACGTGTGTAAAAAATTTGTGGTCATTCAAACGTGGTTTGATAGGTTTCAGCATCGTTGGAAAATTTTGGTTTAGAAGTTCTTAGGCGTGAATCCGAGGTTGATTTGGTGTTTTGGTGTTGTTTTGGGTGTTCCGGAGGTTCGGCTAGGTTCAGGTAATGATATATGACTTGTTGGAATTATTGGTTGAGGTCCTGAGGGTCTCGGGTGAGTTTCAGATAGACTTGTGTTGTGTTGCGCTCGTTTTTCTTATGTTTTGTCGTCGTTTCTTCTAGTATAAATGATATCATATTAAACAAATGAGCTCCGATTTCTTTTTTGATTGAAGCATTAGATCCGTATCGTAATTATGAACCCGTAGCAAAAAGAATCGTCGAGTATGAGGATTTTATGGTCATTTTACTAAGAATTAGGTTGCCCGATTTTTCAGATTAATTACGAAATTGCCACTGACGTCGTAAATGTGCACTATTTGCAAATATTGAAACCAACATATCTCCTTCATTATAAGGTCAAATTGAGCGATCCAAAGGCCTAAATTGACTAGCATTTTTACAAGGAATCTATTGAGGCATAAAAAGTGAGTTTCGGGATCATTTGACACAAGAAGCAAGGTAGAAAAGCTGACAAAAAAATATATAAAATAAGGGTTTGTTCTTTCGGTCATATTTTGAGTTCGGGAGCTCGGATTTGGGCGATTTTGGAGGCGATTTTCACCATATGGATTGGGGTAATTGTTTTCTACTCGATTTTGGTTATATTTCATGAATCCATCTTCATTTATGGTATTTGATTGATGATTTCAAAGCGAAATTGAGGAAATTAGTGTTCGAGTTTTGGATTAAGTGAGGATTTGAGGGACCAAATGGAGTCCGATTTTGATAAATTTTATATGGTTAGACTCGGGAGAGGATGAGGTTCTAAATTCATCCATTGTTGACTATTTTTAAGACATGGACCGGGGGCCGGGTTTTGGCCGATTTCGTATTTTTGGCCTATTTTGTTGTTTTTATTGTGGAATTTGATTCGTTATCCTATGTTGATGGTATTAATATATGGTTAGATTCAGAGCTTTTGGAGACCGAGTTCAAAGACGAGGGCATCCCAGAGTAGGATTTTGCGCGGTTAAGGTAAGTAACAGTTTTAACTCTGGCTTTGAGGGTATAAACCCAGACATTTGATATCATGTGATTGTGTGAAAGTGATATCCACGCTAGGTGACGGGCGTGTGGGTGTGCGCCGCGAGAGATTGAGACTTGATTCATCCCGTGAGGCTGTGAGGCTTAATGGCTATTATCTGTGGTTATGTGTTTACTTGTTGTTGAACTTGTTTGCCTTCATGTTAGAGATCATGTTTAGTCTTTATTCATGCTCACATTATTTGTACCCAGTCATAGAAACTATTGTACATGTTTACCTCAGTATCTATTATTTTGATGATATGTGGTGATATTTGATGTGGGTTGTGTCCCCTTATTTGTTGAGGATGGTGAGGCTAGTGAGGTACATGACTGAGTGAGGCCAGGAGCCTGGATGTGAGGATATTAATAACATAGCATGTGAGCTGTCCGCGTAGCATGTGAGCTGTCTGTGCGAATCCAGGTAATTGATATTGTAGCGCGTGAGCTGTCCGTGTAGCACGTGAGATGTCCGTGCGAATCCGGGTATTGATATGGTATCACGTGAGCTGTCCGTGCGAATCCCGGTATTGATATGGTAGCACGTGAGTTGTCCGTGCGAATCCAGGTATTGATATGGTTACACGTGAGCTGTCTGTGCTTAGCGCAGAGTGATGATGTAGCACGTGAGTTGTCCGTGCTTGGCGCAGAGGGTTGAATGTTGAGTGCGAGTGATGGAGTGGCGTTGCTGTAAGGTTGCATTTACTTTGGCTGTTGCTGCATTTTATCTCTTAAATTTCTTTGTGGCATTTACTGAGTTATGGAATTTACCTGTTTATTCTTGTTATTTTTAAATTGTGAAAATAAATAATTGGACTGTTTTGCTTAGCTCGTCACAACATCTCAGTTCCTTAGTTATTTCTGTTACTACTGAGTCGGTTGTACTCATATTACACCCTGCACTTTATGTGCATACCCAGGGTGAGTTAGAGCGCGGCGATCGTTGAGTTTAGGCCGGCTATTTGCGGAGACTCCAAGGTAGCTGCCAGCGTCCACAGGACCTTGTTACTCCTTTTATTATTTATTCTTTTAGACAGTACTATATCTTAGTTCATAGTTTTAGATGCTCGTGACTCAGTGACACCCCCATGTTTGGGACTCATTTCCGTATTTTATATTTTTTATATTTAGAGTTGGTTTAGTGTATCAGAAATTAAATTATTGAAAATGTTTTATTAAATTCTTATAATCAAATTAGTAGTAATATTTTGGGAAATAGGCTTGCCTTGTATCACGAAAGGCGCCATCACGACCATGGTTACATTTTGAGTCGTGACAGATGGACATAATTTAATTTGACTAGAATAGGGTTATGGTCAGAGTGAGTTTTGGATAAATGTGTGACAGTTGCATTAGGAAATATTTTTAACCAATCTTCGTTAGCAAAAACACGATCTACCCTTTCCATAATCAAGCCGTTATTTTTCCTCCTATGATTGGACCAAGTAAATTTACAACTTTTGAAGCCTAAATCAATAAGGTTAAATTTGTTAATATAATGCCATAGTTTAGATGACCTATTGGAATTTAAAGGTCGTCCTCCTAGTTTTTCCGATGAACTAATAACATCGTTAAAGTCACCTACTATAATCCAAGGGCCTTTATAATTTTTAGAGATGGTAGTTAAGTTATCTCACATGTTGTCTCTATTATATTGGTTTGTACTAGCATAAATTTAACTAAAGAGCCAGTTGTATTTAAAAGGTCTTACCTCTAACATTGTGTGGCTGCCTCTCCTAGTAAATTTCTGGACATTGATTATATTGTGGTTATAAAGGATGGTCATACCTCCAGCGAGACCTTCAGCTAGGGCTTTTATCATTTCAGAGAAGTTCAAGTCATTAAGGAGTGTTGCATAGGAAGTAATTCTTGTTTCTAGGAGAGCCACCATGTATGGCCTATGAGTGTCAATTAATTCCCTAAAATTTCTGCGGAATCATCATTGTTAGCCCCTCGAACATTCCAGAATATTATGGAAGTGGCTCTATTCATCGGAATTGGTTGATGGTGGTTGTTTCTGTTCTCTACTTCCACAGGGTTGTGGTGGTTCCTTCTTAGAGATGGTACTAGGATTACTGCATTTTTTGCCACAATTGGATCCTGTGGGGGTCTTATGTGCATGGAGCATTTGTACATTTCACTTGGACAACTGAATATGTACTTCTTGCTCAACATATCCTAGAAGAGTAGTATTTTTACCTCGTTGAGGCTTGAAAATTCTACACGCATTTTCCATACCTTGTGGAGGGAGTTCTTCTTCTACCCTACTGGAATATGTTCTTGTTCTGGAACATTGTGTTGGGAATTGGGTTCCATGGGTGCTGGGATGTTGATTATGTTCAGGACTTAATCATGATTTGCATGCAACCCCCATGGCACAAATATCGGATATATTTGGGTGATTTCTTCTGGTGGGAAGAAGGGAAGGTTTGGATAAATATTCAGAGGAATTTGTGTGTTGGGAGCTTGGGGAAGGTTCCAGTGGTTCAACATTTTTTGATGAGAGTGTAATTCATGTTTGGGGCTGAAGGATGGAGTATGTTGTTGATCCATATTTGGTTGCTATAATTGTTCAAGGCTAAGTGCATTCCCTCTGAGATTAGTTGGGCTAGGTAACGAGAGTTTTGGATGATTATCACCATTTCCTGGCCATTGATCTGAATGTAGAACGTTATTGCATGGCCTATCAGACCTGCTTATAGCCAGGTGGTTGGTTGGTAGTTCTGTAGTAAAGGAGGTAAGGTGAAGAAGAGTGGTTGATTCGGTAACTGGGGGGAGTGGAGGAACGTTGTCCATGTTTTGGTTCTTGTGCTGGTGTAAGATATGAAGAAGTCTGTATCTTTTTCTTTCTGTAACTGGGGGTGGGCATTGTCTTTGTTGGTGTTTAATATATTATGGATAGAGTCGAAAGATTTTGTAGGGAGAATGGAATAATTTGCTATTGTAATAGGATCTATCTGCATGGAATTTGATTGGGGTGGCGTATGATTTATATCCATATTTTTGGTGGATATGGTAGTAGGCAGGTGTTCTTTCTTTTGGGCCATGTGGCAGTGTTTTGTAGCCTTATTAGTTTGCATGTTGTTTATAATATTGGTGGTATTGGTTTGTTTAGGTAATGGAGTAGTGGTAGTAGAGCTCAAGTGGGTAGTAGAGGTGGTTTAATTATAAAATTGTCTTGAGTATTAGTGGTAGACGTGTCTTTTTTAATTAAAATATTAGAGTTCAATGATTGATTTTTTTATCAAAGATTTGTCAATATATTACACGTATAAATTAGCTTGTTTTGGTGTGTACACATTGTTGTGCATGCATTGGTCAGTGGATGTAAGACTCATAGGAGGGATTGTGGTTTCGTTCAAAACTATGGGCAGCTTGTCTAATTGGAAGAAGTGGTTTGAAGTAGCTAGGGATGTGTTGTAAGAACCTGCAATTTTCCAAGAACTTAGGTTGTTCTTTTTGTCTATGTCAGTGGATTTATGATGCTCTTTTTCAATGTATCTAAGTTTCTGTGTATTGAGATACTTACTTGTATCTGCATCGAAAACTTGGCATTAATACCTGTTGCCGGCGTGTTAGTGTTGGTTGTGATCTTTGAGCGTGCATTGTTTGTCTTTTTCCTTGCAAAAGATAATGTTTTCCATTCACCTTCTTCTGAACCTTGAGCACTGGAATCTGGACTAGACCCTTGCTGAATTATCTTAGGAGGATGTGGACTCGAGTAGGAATATTATTGTATATTAAAACCAATCTTCCACAATTTTTTACAAAAAAAAAGTTTCCCTTCATAAAGAATTTGTTACTTATAGGAACCAACATAAATGAAGGGTTTAACTGGTGTTTCTATTGGCATTTCTACACACAGTCTTGCATATCTTCCTTTTAAAGTGGATGAAGTACATACATCTATTTTTAATAATTTTCCTATTTTATTACCAATTTTCTATAGGATAATGTAATCATAAAACTCAGTTGGGAGTTTGGGTAAGCATACCAATACAACTGAAAAAAGTTGTTTTGCCTCAGTTGCCGCGAGTTGTGTTTCCCATTTTTGCACCGAAAGGAAGAAACCACTAATGAACCAAGGCCCATCGTGTAGAGCTCTAATCATGTTTTCTTCTTTATTGAATTTCACTATGAAGTAGTCTGCTCTTAGATCCATGAGGATAAAGTTTTCTGTAGGTATCCATAGCTCTTGCACTTTCTTCTTGAGATAATGGTGTAGTGTACGCTTACCCATTAGTTTAATGATGACAGAGTATTTCCACGATTGATAGATACGTCTAAAGTCTTCTTTGGATAGGCCGATCTGTATTTTTTCGTCGATCATACCCAAGCCTTGCGTATAAGTATTGTTTGACCAAAAAAAAATATAGGACTTTTAGCCAGACTAATTAAAAGATAGATGACGTGATGGGTAAATCCTAGTCAAATATAATAAATCTTAGATCTAACGCATGTTCATGCAATAATGTCCGAAAATATATCTAACTATTGAATAAGGTTATTAAATGTATCTGTAGAGAATGTGCGATGAGACAATAATGAGCAATAAATATGCAAAATGGTAATAAATGTAAATAGGAAGAACGGTTCACCCAAATATTGAATGAGGTGGATGATTCCTCCTTCTGACAATAATATTTGACAAATGGATAAGGAAATGAACAAAGTTTTCTCGGATCTGATGAGTGGAAGACAGAATAAACAACAAATTGAATCACTGTGGAAAGGTAATTTTTGTATTATTTCTCAAGAGTCAACTTTTTCTATGAGTTCTTATCCAGTGAATCTTACATGCCTTTTTTCCCCCTATCTTTTACTATTTATATGGAATATTCCAATAAAACCCTAAAGAATACAGCAAAGGGAATATTCAATAGAATATTCCTTTTGGTAGTTCCAAGACTATTCTAGCCGTTATTCCTATTCTTCTCTACTCGACCTCGGCCTTGATATCTTCCTCGGCGGTTCTTCATTGTTGGGCCCTGCTCGACCTCGAACTTAATATCTCATCGAGGCCGTAATTTCCACACTTTTTCACTCCCATTTTCCGAATTCACTCAGTCAGATTTTGACCCATATAGTTAGTCCCTCCGCTTATCGAGGTCGTCTCTTGGTCGATCTCAATGAGCGGACTTTATCAGTAGCAATTCTAGAGAAATCCTGACATGATGTCCAAGTAGGGGTGATTGTAGCCGAGATGGTGACATGTTGCTCTGAGAGTTGTGGTCAATGAGGTTGGTAGAGGGTGACTTCACGGCCGCATGTTTCATTATTGGCATCTTCCCGACATTTTCATCGTTCCTCAAGCCCCTGTCGCTTCGATTCTAGGGCCACGGGCGGTTATTCACATCGATTTGAGCACCCCGGTTGTCAATAATTAAGGGGGAACCTCTTAGAGAAGCTTTTTCATTCTCCGAACTTCTCAACTTTTCACCCTGCGTCTTCTTCTTTCTCTTGTGTTCATACTCCTTATAACTTCCACCGTCACCACCTCTTCTTCATTTCCGGTTCCACCGCATTACCACTAGTAAGAGATGACTAACGTTGCTTCCAACCCCGAGGCGATCTTAGACCCAACTCCGTTGTTGGTAGCCATGCCTTCTGGTGTAGGAGTATCCATCGTTATGGAGGACTAAAGCTTCCCCACTGTGGAAGAGGTCGTTCCTCGTAACCCTACTTCCCGGTCAAAATTTTTGAAGGAACCAGCCTAGGACCCCGAACCAATAAGGTTCGAGATGGAATTGAAGCATATATCCATCCTCAGATCCAAATATCACATTCCAGCTCACGTCGACATTGTTCCGGTAGGGGATGATGTAATACAAGTTCACCGGTCGGGGTATTGTGCATTTTACGCCTACCCGTTCCAAGTGGGTTATTCTCTCCCTCTTCCTCTGTTGGTGGAGGAATTTTGTTGTTATTATGGCATCTGCCCGGCTCAACTTTCTCCCAACATCTACAAGATCTTCCTCATGCTGAAAAAATACGTGAAGTTGGCCGGCTGTGGAGTTTCCATCCGCCATCTGTTTCACCTCTCACGCCTAGCTTCCATAGGGGCACGATGATTCACCTTTGCCACCGCACAACCAAGGGGATGGTGGTAGGAATGGAAGATAAAGCCAATCGCCAGTTTTGGTTCAATTATTTCTTTGTCAAAACCGAGCATGTGGTGGCGAACCCCAGCGGTTTCTCGAGCAGTGGAATTTCGCTCGTAAGTTTCCTCGTCAATTGAGTTACGCTCGTTTCTCTCTCTTTTTTTGTTTCGTGACTCACTTGGTGTCTTTTCCCTTTGTGTAGCTGAGAGACATCCTTCTTCTTTGGTCGCCGACATCGGTGATTGGGTGGAATAAGTTCTGCCCCACACTATAGGGATCCGTGACTGGGCGTCCTTCAACAAAAGGTTCTGGCCCAAGCCCTCGACCGGTAAGTCGGATCTTGTCTTTTAGATATTTTGAATTTTTTATAGTCTGTTTCCCCTTTTTAATTATGGTTCTTTTATTGGTGCCAAGTCGGAGGACTTATAAGAAGGCAAAGGCTCATGTTCCTGCTTTTCGCCAAGATGTCGCAATACGTGATCTATTTTAATACCAGTTGTTTAGGTAGAAGATGTTGAGTGTGGGATGAGAAAAATGAAATAAGATCAAAAGGAAATGAGATTACGCAAACCAGGTAACGGAGGGATCGGTCTCGAGGGTGGTCTAAATGGCCTCGAGGTCGAGCTCTAGAAGCCTGACTGGGGGCTGTCGATAACAATATAACAATATTGAATGCCTTAATATTGGCCTATTTATGATCAATAATAAGTAATAAATGAAGAATAATTCAAGATCACAATAAAGGAGAAGCAATAAATTAATGAAGCAATTGTATAAAAAAAAATTTTAGAGAGCAAGTGATGTTCTTGTTCTTGTATTGATATCATGTGTGTTACAAAGTGACAAGGTCCCCTTTATATATGAGGGGGAATTCCAACATAGTGCATGTGTAATTAATGCAAAGAGATATGGTTGGTACAACCATTTAATGCTACGGTACGGGCTTGTACTATTTTTTGTATTTCGTCAGCTTTAATCACGTGCCCCTTGGCAATTTACCGCCTTTCCATGTTGAATTTTGATTTGTACTGCCTCGAGGTCGAGGGCCTTCGATATGTACTGCCTCGAGGTCGTGGGCCTTCGATAAGCCCCTTCGATGCAAAAACTTGAACCGTCGAGCCTTCTGAGCGTCGAAATGACCGTAAAATCGGGTTCTCCTATTGTAGTCGTATACAGATAATCCTTGCGTTTCTTAGAACGAAGAGATAAGAAACAGTCTTGACCTTTTGCCTCTTCGACACTCCTATCATGACGTCAGTCCCTTTAGAGCATTAAATGACGTGACATGAAAAGCTGCGCAGAGGTCGTTGTCAACACAATTCTCGAGAAGCCCATGAACCGTCATAGGTTCGACTCTTCCGCTCCAAGCATGCCCAAAGGGCCTCTATAAATACTAAGTGTAATATCGAATATAGAGAGGGTAAAACTTGATTGCCGCTGGGGGGAGGCTGTTCGAGCATAGATCCCTACGGATGACGAAAGCATAGTCACGCACAAGGCTGGCTTTCTCAATGTATATGCATACCCCTTCACCTTAGGCCCCGTTGATTCTTCTTCTCCACCGATCGACCCGGTGATTCTTGATTTTTTTCATCAGTACCGAGTGACACTCGGTCAGACCTATCCTTCTCTTTGGAGTATTGTATATATGTTTCGACATATTACCAATATGGTCGAGGGAATGACTTTCACCCTCGGCCATTTGATCAGGTTGTACAGCCCTCGACTCTTTAGCGGGGGCCTTATCAAACTGCACCGCCGATCCACCAAGGCGTTCCTCGCCTGCATCGACAAGGACAAAGATCGGGGATGGATGAGCCGATTCATTAGAATCAGAACTTTGGACATCATTCCCGCTGACATAATGTCATTCCCGGAGGAATGGAATATGAAACGTAAGTATCCCTGAGTTGAGCATGCTTTGCTGTCTCTTTCCCTTTCGGCTGATTTTCTTCTAATTGTGCAGTTACTGTTTGGTTCCTCGGCGCGGTTCAAGACCTTTCGGGGCCGATCAAATGTTTAGACTCCGATTTCCCATACAAAAAATGTGTATGGCGTGAGCTGGCCAAAACACAATGGCAGGCTAAGAACCATGGTACACTCTTGTTGCTATTGTTTTTGCATTCATCATAAGAACTTTTGAATGGTGATGTTTTTTGACATAACATGTTGGTGCAGGCCTTGGTGAAGGCGTGTTGATGACGCCGCCCCCACCTGGTGAGGAAGAGGCCCGAAGACCACCAAGGATAGGAAAAGGAAGAAATAGGCCTCGGCGGAGTCTCCAAAATCAAAAAGGCCAAAGGCTCGAAAGCCTAGGACCGATGCCACAGTCCTGTCTTCGATGGCCGGTGAGATCCTGTGGGCCGAGGAGGAGAGCGATGATGCCTTCCCTTTGGTACAAATGGCAAAACCAAGTGATGAGACTTCGAGATATGTTGGGCGGTCACCCACTGAGTTAGAGGCGGCCGATAAGGACCCGTCATTTGTAGAGGAGACCCTCGAGGAGGGTTTGCGTGCAGTCCTCGATATGCTCATTGGAAATGGAACAGTCCGTGTTGAGGATATCGGATGTCTTGCTACTGGAGCTTTTTGAGGAAATGAAGAAGCCTCGATGGAGGCTGATATTGCTATTGGACTTCATTCGGGACTGTCATTCTGTCCAGAGGAGATGCGGGATGCTCAAGTTGGGGATGCTCTCGGTCTAGAGACCTCTCGTGGAGAGGATGATGCATTTAAAGACTACTTTGAAGGGGTCGATGAGGAGACCGATGTTGATGCCACAGTTTCTTTAGAGGAAGCCGAGAGGCTCCAAAAGGAGGTGACATTTGAGAAACAATATGCTATTCTCTGTCTTTCTATTCTTGTCTTCTGATTTCATTTCTCTGTGTTGCAGGTCAAGAAGCTGTATGACCAAGCCTTCTACAAGATGCAAGATGAGTTGACTCATCGTGGAGAGGAGCTTGAGAAGCTCATGTCAGAGTCGGTCGAGCTGGAGGCTTTATGCGCTCGAAAGGAGGAGGAATTGACCAACTTTCGGGCAAGCTTGGAGAGAGCTCTTCGGAGAGGGCCGACTTCTCCGAGCAGGTACGTCGGTACACACTTTCTTATCTTTAGTTGCAATGCTTGGTGTTGATTGGCTTACTTTCCGCTTTTCAGATTATGCAGAAGGACGCCCTGGTGGAGCGGCTTCGAGAGGAAGTTGCGTCCAAGGACGCCAAAATCCTAAAGCTGGCTCGGCTGAGCGACGTCACGGCTTCAGAGAGGGAGGTGCTTCGGGGGAAGCTATCCTCGGTTCAAGATCTTCTATGAGGTGCTCAGGAGGAGGAGGTTGCATTGTCTACGGCCAAGTATGAGGCCAATAAGTATGTCTCCTCATACAAGAGGGATGTTGCTGCTGCGAATGATTGGGCTAGGGAGATATCCGAGAAGGCTGAGTAGAAGCTAGCCCTCGAGGAAGTGAGCACCAAGGGTGCCGATCTCTCTACCGAGAGAGAAGAGGCCTGGGCCCTGGAGGAGGAATTGGCAATGCCGAGCACATCGGATGAGGGCTCCGAAAGCGGCTCGAGCAGCAGCGAAGGCAAAGAGTAGATTTTCCTCCTCTTTTGTTTTTTCCTTTTTCTGTATATGGGACCCTTCGGGGGAATTTTTTGTAAAAAACACCTCTATAAATTTATTTTTTGGAAATAGAATATCTTTTGTCGTAGATCACAAACTTTGTCCCGTAACATTCACGCAACTTTTGACTTTTATGCTTTGATTCTTAGCTTCCTCGGAACTCGCACTTGCAATAGTAGATCCCCTCGAGATCGGACACCTTCTCAAGGCTGGGCCGGCATGCGAGCTTCGATCCTTCGAATGCCCCATGACGGTATAATTTATGTGACGTGATCGTGAAGTGACCGAGGTGGCCCCACCGATACACTTCCCCAAACATTATGACGACTGTCAGAAATTGAATGGCCTTCAAAGTGGTTGGTTGGCCATCTTCCGCTCTATATATATTCTTGCTTCTTCTTCATTCTAACTCTTGCATTTTGCGAAAACTTAGCTTTCCTTTCAACTTTCTCATCTCTTTCCCATTTTTGCGAAAACTGCTTTCATTCCTTCCTATTTATCATTTCTTGAGTAGTTATGGTTGTCGTGCCCGAATTTGTTCACCAAGAAGAGGGAAATTCTTCCTCTGCTCCTAGCATGGCCGGTGATACACCACCGACGTACGGTGAGATGACCTCGTACTGCTTCGCTCCGAGGAAAGACTTTATTTTAGAGAAACCCTTCGATGCCCCGAGCCATCGAGAGAATGCTTCGAGGTTTGTCCGATCGATAGAAGAAAACCACCTCGAGGCCTTGAGGAGAGACTGTGGATGGGGGGGAAATGTGATGCTGTAGATATCCTCTCGAGAAGAGAACGTCATGACTTATGCAGAGGTATTCTTGACCGTGTATACGTACCCGTTTACATTAGGCCCCCGTGACCGACTTGTACTCGAATTCTGCAAAGGTACGAAGTCACCCTGGCACAGATTCATCCGTCCTTTTGGCGGATAGTGCTGATGATGAGGTATTTTACCGAAAAAGATGAGCTCGAATTTACCCTCATCCACCTCATTAGATCATATCGGCCTCAGCATTGTCGAGGCCTGATTGCATTACGACGTCGGTCCACCAGGACTTTTATTGCCAGTGATGATGAGGACCGAAATGGAGGATGGATGAGTCGCTTTATTCGAGTGAGGACCGTCGATATCATTCCGGCAGAGTTCCTGCCATTTCCCAAAAAATGGAACTTCAAACGTAAGTGTCATGTCGTACCTTAGTGTCTTATGCAAATATATCCGATTTACAAGAGTGTTTCATTTTTCCTTTTTCAGTGGTCCCGTGGGTGCTGGGGGAGGTCCCCGATCTTGCGGACTGGACTCGGAGACTGGAAGCTTCCTCAACATATGAAGAAATCAAGTGGCGTGATCTCTCGAAGGGCATATGGGAAGCAAAGCACCACGGTATGAGACGTGTGGTATCCCTTTTGATGAACATTTCCTTTTGTGCGTACTAACTCTGTCACTGCAGGTGTTGGTGGGTTTTCCAAAATGATACTGTGCCCCTTCAAGGAAAGGGAAGGCCTGAGGGAGGAAAATAAGCGAGAAAGATCCTCTATAGGGGAGGACATTCTCAATGAGGCATGACCTTCTCGGAGACATAAAGGATATGTCATTGCTGAGGAGAGCTTTATATACGTCGGTCATTCTGCAGACGTCAGCTCCCCTTGTGAGGATGATTCTTTGTCTAAGGCTCGAGCGAGGGGCCCCTCCGTGGTTGCCGATTCTTCTAGGTCTGGGACCTCTAATTTCTAAGAAGAGGTTCCCCGAGAGAGAAAGAGCAAGAGTCCTCCGCTATCGTCTTCTTCTGCCCTCGAAGGTACTTCGGGGGATGCTCAAGCGGGCCGCCAGAACCAAGTGAAGTTTCGAGTGGGCATACCCCTATTGAGAGCAGTTCAACTGGGGCCGATGGGGCCAAGCCAGTAGATGCATGTTCAATTTTTAAGTAGGCCAAGCGGCTCTGTTCTGAGGTGAGCTTTAATCGGCCTTGCTGGATTTTTAGCTATGAATCTTCATTCTTTGAACTGAAGTTTTTCTTTTGTAGGTTTTTGACAAACTCAAGTTCGAGCTGCTCCGCTGTGAGACCCGGTTGCAGGAAGCTTTGGGTAAGGAAAAATCTCTCAAGCTTCTTTGCAATCAGAAGACAAAAGAGTTGATACATCTTCGGGTGGAGATGCATCGGAGTCGGAATTGCAAAAGCAATCTCGAGCGTCAGGTAACCCTTACCCTGAAAAGGTACGTGCTTCCTTTCTAGCTTTTGGGAACTAACGCTTTGGTGCTTCAGCTGCAGGGAAGGACTGAAGCGTTGGAGCGCCTTTGGGGCGAAGTCGGGAAAGTTAGTTTTGAGTGCCAACCGTTGAAGGAGAAGATAAGTGTACATGTTGCGGCCCAAAGTAATGCTTTGGACAAGGCTGTTGCCCTTGAGATATAACTTCGTAATGCCCGAGAAGATATCTCAATTCAGTCGAGCAGGATTTCCAAGCTCGAGACTGATCTTCTAAATATGAAGCCTGAGGTTGTGGACGCTTGGGCTGAAGCTGAAGAAGTTTGAGCGAAGGCCGATAAGAAGGTGGTCATTTATTTGAAAGATATTTCCGATGCTCGGGCTGAGTTGAGAGGAGCTTTCAACAGATAAAGGAGGGGCAATGAGTATGTTCGATGCAAGTCTGGGGGGGAGACCCTCGAAGAGATACATGCTAGGGGCTTTGACCTCTCGGAAGAGATAAAGCAGGCCGAGGCAGATGATATTGACGCCAAGTTTTTCCTTTCTTCTCGAGCTGATGCTGATATTTGAAGGTCATTGTGGGAGCTGGTCCGAGGGGCCTTTGAGGGAGCTGGTCCCGAGAGTAGACTAGATTTTCTGCTTTGCTGTTTTCTGATTTGTTTTCCGATAGTTAGCCCGATGAATTGGACTTTGAGATGAATCCCTTGGGGCCATAAATTAGCCCTGAGGCTTTACAAGCTGGAGGCTCAGGCTCTTACGCTTTTGGTCGGTACGACCTTCGGTGAAGTTGGCGACTCGGGATCTTACGCATCTTTGGCCCTGAGGCGCTTTAGTTAACCGTGTCGGGCTTAGTCTCCGAGTCGGGTTTCAACTCGAGCTCAACGGTCCTCAAGTTTTCAAATCAACCCTGAGTCACTTTAGGTCGGTACGACCTGTAGCTGGCGACTTGGGCTCTTACGCGTAAGGTCGATACGACCTTTAATGTAGCGGGCGACTTGGGTTTTTACGCTTTTTTGGCCCTGAGGTGCTTTAGTTAATCGTATCGGGCTTAGTCTCCGGGTTGGGTTTCGACTTGAGCTCAACGGCCCTCAGGTTTACAAATTGGCCCTGAGGTGCTTTGGGTTGGTATGACCTGTAGCTGGCGACTTGGGATCTTACGCGTAAGGTCAATACGACTAGCTGGATACTTGGGATCTTACACTTTAGGTCGGTACGACCTTTGATGTTAGCTGGAGACTTGGGCTATTACGCTTTAGGTCGGTACGACCTTTAACCGGTTCTTTTCAAAGTTTTTTGAAGTAATTGGAGGCCTGTGATTTTATGGCAACGGTCAGACGTCTCCGAGTTGCGTTAGTTTAGCCAGATCCTTATGGCGTTGGTCATTTGTATTTGAATGTAGCCTTTCAGTCCTCGAGTGAGATAGCCACGGCGTCTATATCGAGGGAATGCCTTTTGGGTCTTACAAGTTCAATATATAGCCTTGACTTTGGTATGGGGGTTATGCTTTTTTAAGGTCTTACAAATTCGTACATGCCTTTCTTGAGGTCTTACATTTTTTATGTTTCCTCATGGAGGGCTTACAAGTTTGAAGTTGTCGGCCCTGAGGTCTTATGGCTTCGAGTTAGATGACTTGATGAGCCGACTGTCGAGGACAGTCCCCGAGTCGAAGTTGACATTGCCTCGAGGAGGACTTATGAGCTTGAAGTTGACGGCCTTGAGGTCTTACGGCTCCGATTTTGATGACTCGATGGAGCGACTGCCAAGGATAGTTCCTGAGTGCTTGATAAATTTTTTGGCCTTGGGGCTGTCTTTTGGGAAAATAGCAAACTTCTTTGATGTGCGAAATTTATAGAAGGTACTTCTCTGATTACTTGGTACAAGCATACATGTTTTTACCATTGAGGGTTCCATTGTTCTATGCGGACACGGTTCATTCGACCGTTTGGTCTGATACATCATTCTCCTGTCGAGACCCTCTTTGCTATATTTCAGTGATTTCCTCGGGGGATGCCTTGAATACTTGGTGATTTCTCCTTAGGTAGCATATGAATGTTTCCTCATTAAAAACCTCGCCGGTAAAACCCTTTTGGGATAAAATTCGACGTGAGGGAAAAAGAGCGAAACACATGCTTTAAAACCTAAGGCCTTCGAGGTGGGGAGTGCTTCGACTCCTTTCAATCAAACACCAGCACAAAGGTTAGCGTAAAGTGTGAAAGAAAAAGGGAGAGGGTTGTACCTTAGCTGCAATGGCGCTCGAGCCTTGATATGTTTTGGTTATCTGTTCCGAGGATGCGGCACGGTCCTTTGTTTGTTCCTACGAGGAAGTAGTTTGTGATTGTTACTTGATTGTTTGCTTGTTTTTTGGATCCTTCGATGTAGAAGGTGTCGGTGCCACATCGTGCACTGCGAACATTTCTTTCGCTGCGTGCTGCTCTCCGTATACTGTTCTTACTCCATCTTTTGTAGGAAACTTCATTATTTGATGACAGGTTGACGGCACCACCCTCATATTGTGAATCCATGGCCTTCCAAGAAATTCCTTGTATCTCATGGCCACTTCAATGACATGAAACTTGGTATTCTGAATTGCACCGGCCACGTTAACTGGGAGGATGATTTCCCCTTTCGTTGTCTCGCTTTCCATGTTGAATCCATTGAGGACTCGAGAGGCGGGTATGATTTGGTCGAGCAACCCTAGTTGCCCTACCACCCTCGACCGAATTATGTTGGCCGAGCTACTTGGATCCACGAGCACACATTTAATTTGAAATTTATTGAAAAGAAAAGAAATTACAGTGCGTCATTATGAGGTTGAGACAAGGTCTCGATATCATCTTCGCTGAATAAAAGGGCATCTTCAAGTATGTAGCTCCGAGTTCGCTTTTCCCTGGTGATGGATACTTTTGTTTGCTTAAAAATGGGCCTTGAGGGATGTCAACTCCACTAATAATCATGTGGATGATGTGTCATGGTTATTCTATTTCATTTTTCTTGTTTGCCTCTCTTTCCTGAAATTGGTTTTTAGCTAGGTCGCTGAGGAATTCTCGAAGGTTCCCTTTTCTGATTAGTCGGGCCACCTCTTCTAGAAGCTGGCTGAAATCTATCGTGATATTCACATATCAAGTTGGGGTTCCTCTACGAAGGATCTGATAGCACGGGTCTCGGCCACCTGGTATCCTTGATCTTACTTATGGCTGATACGATGTCTGAAACATCGATGTTGAAGTTGTACTCTGATATCTGGGGTGCCTCTACCGGCCTTGTGTGCCTGTCGAACCCTACTTTGTTCAAGAGTCCTCGAAGATTCTATCCTCGGTCCATCCTTTGGTCACTCCATAGTACGTTACATCTCGGGATATTCCTCAAATTTTCTACGTACGGTTGATACATGTCTTTGCTTGGCCTTGGCTCTCTCTCTGGAGGCCTCGATTCCTTTGTTAAGACTCTGAAAGGATACACCGAGCCGAGGGGGCTTCCAATTGGTCGTCCTCGACCATGATCTTTGACTGGTACCTGTTGTGCAGTCCAAAAAATGATGGGGTACTCGATTAAATTATGCTTTAGCTGCTTCGAAGCTATCGAGCTTCGCTCATTCAAGCCCTGAGTGAAGGCTCGTACTTCCCAATCATCGGATACCGGTGGTAATTCCATTTGTTCCAATTGAAAGAGGGACACGAACTCCCTTAACATCTCATTCTCCCTTTGCTTGATTTTGAAAACATCAGATTTCCTTGTAGCGACCTTGATGGAACTGGCATGTGCTTTCACAAAGGAGTCTGCCATCATGGCAAATGAATCTATCGAGTTCCGGGGCAGGTTATGATACCACATCATGGCCACTTTGGATAGCGTTTCTCTGATTTTTTTCAATAGAACGGATTCAATTTCTTCGTCTCTCAAAGCATTCCCTTTCACTGCACAAGTGTAGGCAGTGATGTGTTCATTGAAGTCCGAGATTGTGTTGTACTTCGGGAGATCGGACATTCTGATTTCTTCGGGATAGGCATCGGAGCTGCACTCGATGGGAATGGATTTTGCACGAACTTTTTTGAATCTACACCTTTCAAAATTGGGGCTGCGCCCGGGATCTGATCGACCCTGGAGTTGTAGGTCTACATTTTTTTGTCGTTAGCTTCTATCTTCTTTTTTTCCGATTCAATCCTCTTTGCGAGGTCTTCGAGCATCTTTATAATGGCGGGGTCGGCTGCTGGCCTATTATCGCTCGATCTTTCCGTTGCCTGTTCGACTCGAGGAGCCGTTTCTGGTGGTGCTGTTCTTGGGGTTCTCTGATGGATTTGTAGCTGAGCAATAGCCACTTGATGTGCCTGCAACATTTCAAAAATGACATGAAGGCTAACTTCTCTTTCCCTTTGAGCAGGGGCTCCCTGTGCTTCACACTGCTCTCCTTCACAAACGCTTCTGTCTGTATGAGATATCACATCGACATGCTGAGCGTTGCGTGAGCCTTCATCGACAGGAATTTGCACTGGTGCCCCCTCAGGGTTTTGCGGTGGCACACCGGCACTTGAAGCAGCTGCGCCATTCTCTGTGGTCCTCAGGACCGTTGTTTTCATGTGCGTTTACTGAGTTAGACATTTTCTGACCTGAAATTGAAAATTCTTGGAAAAGAAAAAGTGTGAAAGATAACTTGTGTTTTTAGAAAACCAGCACTAAAACAATCACTACTATTTTTAGCCCCATGGTGGGCGCCAAACTGTTTACCTTTAAAATGGTAATTATAATTATATTTGATTGTATGGTACTAAAAATACGTGATCTATTTTAATACCAGTTGTTTAGGCAGTAGATGCTGAGTGTGGGGTGAGAAAAATGAAATAAGAGCAAAAGGAAATGAGATTACGCAAACCAGGTAACAGAGGGACCGGTCTTGAGGGTGGTCGAAATGGCCTCGAGGTCGAGCTCTAGAAGCCTGACTGGGGGTTGTCGATAAAAATATAACAGTATTGAATGCCTTAAGAATGGCCTATTTATGATAAATAATAATCAATAAATGAAGAATAATTCAAGAACACAATAAATGAGAAGCAATAAATTAGTGAAGCAATTGTAGAGAATGTTTTTTAGAGAGCAGGGGATGTTCTTGTTCTTGTATTGAATATCATGTGTGTTACAAATTGACAAGGGTCCCCTTTATATATGAGGGGGAATACCAACATAGTACATGTGTAATTAATACAAAGAGATATGGCTGGTACAACCATTTAATGCCACGGTACGAGCTTGTACTATTTTGTGTATTTCGTCAACTTTAATCACATGCCCCTTGGGAATTTCCCGCCTTTCCATGTTGACTTTTGATTTGTACTGCCTCGAGGCTGAGGGCCTTTTGTATGTACTACCTCGAGGTCGTGGGCCTTCGATAAGCCCCTTCGATGCAAAAACTTGAACCTTCGAGCCTTCTGAGCGTCGAAATGACTGTAAAATCGGGCTCTCCAATTTTAGCCGTATATAGGTTCGGGCCCAAGCCCTCGACCGGTAAGTCGGATCTCGTCTTCTAGATATTTTTTCGTTGTTATAGTCTGTTTCCCCTTTTTAATTATGGTTCTTTTATTGGTGCCAAGTCAGAGGACTTATAAGAAGGCGAAGGCTCCTGTTCCTGCTTTTCGCCAAGATGTCGTCTTGGTCGGGATGCAGTTCGTGTTGGCCGAGTCTGTGTGAAATACTTCTCCTCAGACGACGACGTTAGGTCAATTTGGCCTATAGGCGGCCGTTCCATCAATATAGACCCCATCCTTCCCGGTGATGCACCTGATAGATGATTCTTCTCCTCACGAGGAGGAAATGACGTTGTTGAAGAGGTGGAGGGTAGAGACTGCGGAGTTACTACGGCCGCTACTGCGCCTGAGGGCCCGATCATTTTGGATGCAGAGTTGGCGCATCCATCGGTTAGTAGGGCTGCTCCCGTGCTAGAGGTCGCTACAGAGGAGAGGTCGTTGGAGGTAGTGGAGGCTGCTACGGAAGGAGGACGGCCAGGAACCGCTGATGTTGGGTCATCGTCCGCCAGTGAGAGAGGAAAAACAATTGTTGTAGAAGATGATAGGTCTAGTTCTGATATCTACCCCGAGGAAGTGCGGAAGATTCACTCGAGTAGAAGTAAGGACTGAGGGGTCTACTCGGAAAATTGTTATCCCCGTGAATTTCAATTTGTTGGTCAACTCGGAGCGTGTGGTTCCATCTTTGGCCCCCTTATGCACGGACTTTGAGAACAAGACTCTGCAGACGCTGAAGGACGCGGACCTATCACTGGGCATTTCCCGGATGGCCCTGTGAGTAAGTTCTCTTTTTAGCGTTTTAACTTCTTTCATTTACGTTATCTGTCTTTGCTGACCTCTCCTAGTTTTCTTATCAGACTCTCATTCTGGAAATTGAGAGCACCCGTCGAGAGGAGAAGAGGGCGTCCCTTTATAAAAGGATGGAGTCTAAATACATAGAGTACCGTACCAAGCACCGAGCACTGGTCAGCATGCTTGGTGAGCACGGTCGATTCCAAACTCTTCGGGGCAAGTTGAAACAGAAAGATGGGGAATTGAGGGAGAAGGATGGTGAGCTTGTGAGAGCCATTGGTAGGTGCAGCGTGCTCGAAGGGACGTTGAGAGCCAAAGATGATGAGATCGAGGTGAGCAAGGGGGTTATGGCCGATTGCGTCGACCTCCAGGCTCAAGTGGCATCCTTTCAGGCCGAGTTCGAGCAGAGTGAATCCAAAGCCAATGGCTTAAGAAATGAGTTGCCCGCAAAAGCTACAGAGTTTGAGAGGATAGATAAAGCCAGAACGACAGTTGTGGCAGAGGCGGCGGCACTAGTTGGTACCCTCAGCGTCTTCAGATATGAGCGGGCAAGTGAAGCTGAGATGTCCGCACTTAAGGAGGCGAAGCTAGAGGAGCAGATTGGTGGTTTAGATACAGTGATCTCAGATCTGAACGAGCAGATTATTGTCCTCAAGGCCGAGAAGGCGCAACAACTGGCTCAAGCATCTACCTCCCATGTTTCCACTTATCCCAGTGTGTCATGGGATTTGTATGAGAAGTGGGTTCATGCTGAGGCTCAGCTTGACATATATAGGGCTTTGATGACGGTCGAGAAAGCTTCTGAGGCGGAATTCGAGGATGCTCGTGTTAAGTCACGTGCAGATCATGACGCTTGTGGCTACAATCGTGGTACGCCCGGGGTGGATGATGACAAAGATGATTTGGATGGGCTCGAGCATGGTGCTTGGTATAATGATGAATACTCCGATGGCGAGGGCGCCAATGGCGAGGGCGATGGGGGAGCTTTCGTCGAGTAGTATGCTTGTCCTTGTATTTTTGTTCTTCATTTCTTCTCTTTTTTATTTTTTTGTTTTGCGGACACTTGTTTGGCCCTTGTAAGATGACTTTCTTAGAATGATAATACTTTCGTTGTTTGCTCTTGGACTTCTTATTTTTCCCTTGAATGTTTTTCTCAATTAACTGCTTTGGTTGTAATTTCACTTAGGTCGACTGTAAGTTGAGCTAGTTTGAGGTCGAATATCGACTTATAATTTTACTCGAACGAGGTCGAATCACAAGTTGGTTTGAGAAAAGTCGAGTTTCGACTTATAAATTAATTCGAACGAGGTTGAATGCGAGTCTACTCGAGCGAGGTTGAGTGCTGACTTTAAATTAATTCGAATGAGGTCGAACGTAAGTCGATTCGAGCGAGGTCGAATGTAGACTTAAAAATTAATTCGAACGAGGTCGAATGTAAGTCTGATTCGAGCGAGGTCGAATGTAGACTTAAAAATTAATTCTAACAAGGTTGAATGTAGGTCGATTCGAGCGAGGTCGAATGTAGATTTAAAAATTAATTCGAACGAGATCAAATGTATGTCGATTCGAGCGAGGTCGAATGTAGATTTAAAAATTAATTTGAATGAGGTCGAATGTAAGTCGATTCGAGTGAGGTCGAATGTAGACTTAAAAATTAATTTGAACGAGGTCGAATATAAGTCGATTCGAGAGGGTCAAATGTAGACTTAAAAATTAATTCGAACGAGGTCGAATGTACATTTCCTATGTTGGCGTAACGTATGAACTTAATGGAGACATGTGAACATCATAGTTTGCATGTTTCACTTTGTTTATACATTCATTGGAGAAGTTTACATGTTTCTGCTATGTTCGTAGATACATTCGCGAAGTCCCAGTCTATCTAGTCCCTTCATTGGCCGACCTGGAGAAACTGTTGAGAGGTCGGGCGATAAACTGATACTCAACTTCGAGATGCCCTCTTCGTGGCCTCATTGAAAACCTCCTCAAGAAAACCCAATTGGGACAAAACTCGGGTGAGGGAAAAAAAGTACGACTTGGAGGACGCCTTATATTTAGAAGTTGAATTATTTGAGGTGAATGTTCCAATTGTTTGGTAGCAATTTTTCTTCCAATGTTTCTAGTTGGAACGACCCTTTTCTTACTGCCGCCGTAATTTTTTTATGGGTCGTCCCAATTGGTCCCCAATTTGCCTTCCCGTGGATTTCTGATCGCCTGTGTCTTGGCTTTGGGTACGTAGTCCCCAACTTTGAGTGGTCTGACTTTGGCTTTTTTGTTGTAATATCGCTTTGCTTGTTGTTTCTAGGCTACCATCCTTATGTAAGCCATGTCTCTTCGTTCTTCAGCTTCGTCGAGATCTTGCCTTATGTTTTTGTCGTTGCTCGGTCCCTTTCATTTGAATATTTTAGGCTCGATTCCCCGACTTCGACTGGTATCATAGCATCAGTCCCATAGACTAGTGAGTATGGTGTTTCCCCTGTGCTCGTCTTTGGCGTGGTGCAATATGCACATAACACTTCTAGTAGCACCTCTGGCCACAGTCCCTTGGCGTTTTCCAGTTTATTTTTCATGATATTCAATCCGTTTTGTTGAAGGATTCAGCTTGATCGTTGGTGAGGGGATGATACGGCGTGGAGAGTATTTTTTTGATGTGCCATTTCTCGAAGAATTCGATGACTTTTTTCCCTGTGAATCGAGGCCCGTTGTCATAACTGATTTCCTTGGGGATGCCGAAGCGGCATAGTGTTTCTCCATATAAAGGCGATCACTTGGAGGTAGGTGATGATACGGTCGAACCAGTCCCAAGTTAAGTAAATAGTGCGTACCTCAATTTGGTCGATGGTGGAGTGGAGGAGCGTGACCATATTCTCTTTTCCGTTTGTGCTTTTGGTAGCTGCTGCCATTTGGCAAAGCCGTCTGCCTCGATGTTCTGTGCTCGAGGTATCTGGTCGAGCTGGCATTCATCGAACTCAGGCAGCATCTTGCAGATTTCGACCTGATATTTTTGTGGCCTTTGTTCCTTGATTTGGAAAGTCCCTGTGACTTGGTTGACGACGAGTTGTGAGTCACACCGGAGGCCTACTCGCCGTGCTCCGTATTTAAGGGACAGTTTTAATCCTGCAATCACGGACTCATACTCGACCTTATTGTTAGTCATATCGGGACACCGTATGGACTGACGAATTAATTCGCCTGTCGGGACCTCGAGTACGAGTACCAGTCCATATCCTGACGCATTGGAGGCCCCATCGATGTATAGAATCCATAGGTCGTGTAGCTTGGGGGAAGTACTAGTGGCTTCCCTTTCGACCTCAGGCATTATTTTAGCACTGAAGTCGGCGATGAAGTCGGCAAGTACTTGCGACTTTATCGTTGTTCATGGTTGATAGGTTATATTGTGCTCGCTTAACTCGATGATCTATTTAGCCAATCTACCTGACAGTTCGGGCTTGTGTAGGATACTCATCAGGGGAAAGGTCGTGACCACTGAGATGGGGTGGCATTAGAAGTAAGGTCTAAGCTTTCGTGAAGCTACGACTAAATCCAGGGCTAGCTTTTCGAGGTGAGGGTACCTCGTTTCGGCGTCCACCAGGGTTTTGCTAATGTAGTAAATTGGAGATTGCGTACTTTTATTTTTGCGCGCCAGGACTGTGCTCACTGCAACATCGGACACGGCCAGGTAGATTAGGATGCGCTCTCCGAGTTATGCCTTTGCAAGCAGCGAGGCGAGGAAAAGTATGCCTTTAATTCTCTCAAGGCGTTGGCGCACTCGGAGTTCTATTGGAGTCCGTTGTACTTTTTGAGTACGTCGAAAAATTTGTGGCATCTAGCAGAGGATCGTGAGATGAACCTCGATAGGGAGGCTATACGGACGATCATCTTTTGCACTTGCTTCTTGCTGGTCAAGTTTTCTGGTATTCCTTCTATAGCCTTGATTTGGTCTGGATTAACCTCAATACCTCTCTGTGACACCAAAAAGCCAAGAAATTTTCCTGAGGTTACGCCGAAAGCACATTTCTCAGGATTCAGCTTCATGTAGTACCGCCTAAGTATGTCGAAGGCCTCCCTCAAATGGTCGATGTGATCTTCCTTTCTTTTTGACTTGACCAACATGTCGTCTATATATACTTCCATCATTTTTCCGAGCTTCTCTTTGAACATTTTGGTTACTAGCCTCTGATAGGTTGCCCCTGCGTGTTTCAGTCCAAATGGCATGACTCTGTAGCAGTACGTCCCTTGGTGGGTGATGAAAGTGGTTTTTTCCTGGTGGTCCTCCTCCATGAGGATTTGGTTGTAACCTGAGTAAGCGTCCAAGAAACTTAGCAGCTCATGTCATGTTGTTGCGTCGATGAGCTGATCAATGTGAGGCAATGGGAATGAATCTTCCGGGCCTTGTTCAGATCTGTGAAGTCTACGCACATGCGCCATTTCCCATTTTCCCTTTTTACTATGACCACGTTGGCGACCCATTGGGGGTACTTTGACTCCCTGATAGAGTCGTTTGCGAGCAGTTTTTCCACCTCTTCACGGACGGCATCATTTATAGCGGAATTGAACTTTCTCCTAACCTGTTGTATCGGCTGGTAGAGTGGGTCGACGTTCAGCTTGTGTGTAGCTATTTCCTTCGGGATGCATAGAATATCTACATGGGAGAAGGCAAACAAGTTTGCGTTGTTAGTTAAAAAATGATGGAATTTACCTGGTTCTTGAAGTTTGTGGCCGATATAAGCTTTTTTGTTGTGGTCATTTTTATCTAGTTGGACGGGGTTGAGGTCTTCCACAGTTGATCCCGTGGCTTCCACGATTTTGGGGTCTTTTATGACGTCTTTCAGCTTGTCATCGTCTGACCTCGACCTCGCTAATTTCTATGCTTCTGTACGCCGTCTCTTGGTCCATGATGTGGAACATTGTCTCCAGGGTGATGCCACCAGCTAGGATGGGTAGTGTGATTTCTCCTGAGGTCCGTTCAACTGCATTGTTAAAACCTATTAGCGTGATGCAGTCTGGCACTATCTTATCCTCGAGCCTCATTTGCATGAGGACTCGAGGGTGGATAATGCACGTGCCGCTCCCGTCATCTATCATTATTTATTTTACATCAGTATCTAAAATGTGTAAAGTAATACCAAGAGCATCATAGTGAGGGAAAGTCAAATTGTGGGTATCCGACCCATCGAAGATGATACTTTCTTAGAGGTCGTCATACCATTCATGGGTGATCGACCGCTTCTATTTGTGGGTGGTTGTGAATTTCACGTTATTGATTGTTGCGCCTTCGCATCCGCCGATAATCATCTGGATGGTGCGGGCTGGGGAGGGTTGTTTTGGAGGGCCTTGGTGTTGTTATCGCCCACGAGCAAAGTTCGCTCTTCCTCGGTCGCTCATCCGCTCTCTTAAATTCCCTTGGTGGAGCATGTTCACTACCTCCTGTCTTAAGGCGATGAAATCCACGGTCTTGTGATCTTGTTCCTGATGAAATTCACAGAGGGCGTTCGACTTCCTGGTGTTTGGATCGGACTTCATATTTTGTGGACATTTCACTTTTGGGCCGAGCTTCTCTAAGGCGTAGACAATTTCTGAAGGGGAAACAAAAAAATTGTGAGCAGATAATAGCGGAGGCATACCTCTTTCGCTTCGGTGAGTCCCTGTTTGCGGCGTGGACGGGCCGTCGCCATGGCGGGGGGGTGGTATGGCGGGATTTCTGACGTACCACTGATGTCTCTCACGATTGTGGCACGGACCAAGGTGATCCCTTATGTTATCGTTCCTGTAGTCCTTTCTTGACTCCATTTGGACCGACGTCAACTGCTGGGTTGGTCCGTTAAGGTCGTCCTCATCTGCTCTCACCTCGGCACAGTAGGCGTTGTGTATTTCTTTCCAAGTGGTGGGGGGTACTTCATAAGCCTGCTCAACAGTTTCTTGGTTGCCCTCAAGCCACTCATGTTTAGCCCGTTTTGAAAAGCTGCTACTGCCATTCCCTCCGATACATTTGGAAGGGTCATTCTTACTCTGATGAACCGGGCGAGGAAGTCCCTGAGCCCTTCGTGGGGTGACTGTTTAATGGCGAATATATCATTCACCCTGGCTTCTGATTTCTTGGCCCCGACATGGGCGGTGATGAACTCATCTCCTCAAATGTTTCTATGGATCGCGCTGGCATTTGTGAGTACCATGTCAGAGCTCCATCGATTAGAGTTTCACCAAACTCTTTCAGCAGTACAAATGGCAGTTGTTTTTAGCGAGATTTTTGTCTTTCACTGCGGTGACATAATGGATGATGTGATCTTTAGGGTCCATTTTGCAGTCATATATTTTTAAGTATGGAGGCATCTTGAATGTTATGGGTATAGCATGTGGTGTAGCCTCGTCTCTATAAGGTTGTTCCATGAACCGGCCGACATCCCGTTTTGGTAGAAGTTTTGGGGCGCCCGTTATCTTATCCACACTTTCTTGGTGCTCTCTCATTTGGTCACAGAGTGCTTTGTTCTCGTTCTCCATCTCCTCCATTTTTCGTAGAATAGCAATGAGTGCGTCATTACCTGCATCATTAACAGTGTGAGTGATACTTGTTGAAGGGGGGCTTGCTGCTCATTGGTTGTTGTTGTGATGTCGACTCGTGCATCCTCCCTGCTCACCCTTTGAGCAGGTTTGTCGAGTATACTATTTAATGTACTCGTTAGCCATGCTTCTAATAGTTTTTTCACTGCTGGTGGTGCTTCTTCCGTCGTGGACATAGAGGCTCCTTTTCCATGGGAGGCGGTAATGCTACCATGATGGCGGGGTGAACCACTTCGCCTAGGAGAAGCGCTTGGTGTCATGTTCTCCTCGTCTTCGTCGTTAACTTCATTGATGGTGTTTAGGAGATTAGCAGTAAGGCCTGCCGCTGCCTTCAATCTTTCTTCTCCATTTCCTGCCATGTTAGATCGTGCAAGTAGGGAAAAAAGGTTTTGTATTTTGTTGTTCGTGTGTTTTTTGTAGATACAGAAAAACTATGACTTTGACTAGAAAATTCCAACAGATGGCGCCAAATTGTTTGACCAAAAAAAACTTATATGGGACTTTTTGCCAGACTAACTAAAAGATAAATGAAGTGATGGGTAAATTCTAGTCAAATATAATGAATCTTAAATCTAACACGTGTTCATTCAATAATGTCCGAAAATATATAACTATTAATGAGATTGTTAAATGTAGTTGTAAAGAATGTGTGATGAGACAATAATGAGCAATAAATATGTAAAATGGCAATAAATATAGATAAGAAGAACGGTTCACCCAAATGTTGAATGAGGTGGATGATTCCTCCATCTGACAACAATATGTGACAAATGGATAAGGAAATGAACACAACTTTCTCGGATCTTATGAGTGGAAAGACAGAATAAACAACAAATTGAATCACTGTGGAAAGGAAATGTTTGTATTATTTCTCAAGAGTCGACTTTTTCTATGAGTTCTTATTCAGTGAATCTTACATGCCTTTTTGCCCCCTATTTTTTACTATTTATATGGAATATTCCCTGAAAATCCTAAAAAGTACAACAAAGGGAATATTCAATAGAATATTCCTTTTGGTAGTTCCAAGACTATTCTAGTCGTTATTCATATTCTTCTCTACTTGACCTCGGCCTTGATATCTTGCTCGGCGGTTCTTCGTTGTTGGGCCCTACTCGACCTCGGCCTTAATGTCTACGTCGAGGCCGTAATTCCCACACTTGTTCACTCCTATTTGTCGAATTCCCTCAGTCGGATTTTGACTCATACAATAGTAGCATGTACTGTTTCATTCATTAGTGTAACTTCTGGCATGACTTAAGTACGTGAGTCTTCCTGATGCATAGATATGTAAGATTATCGGAATTAACTAAAAGCACGTCTTTGAATATGACGGTAGGCGTTTCAATTGGGGAGGCGAAAGGTTGTGGCATAAGCTTAAGGGGCTGTTGATTTTCCCAGATGGTGGCGTAGGGTCTGGTGGTTTAGGTGGTATTGCGAAAGTTTGTCTAGAGGAGTTTGAATGACTGACCATTGTTTGTAAAAGGGGATTGGAAAGTTGAGAAGTTTTAGAGAGAAGAAAAACCTTCTCTCATTAAGCCTCTTTCACCAAATGTTTAAAATATCTTGTGGATAGAAGTTTAATTTTCTTTTTACTATTGAGTTTGGGTATGACTCGTGAACTTTGTCTGATAGAAGCTCGAAACATCCATTTACTGAATATGGCTAATGAACAGTATCCATGTGCACAAATTATGCTTTTTTTTTCCTCGTAGGATCGATATCGGATTAGTATGTAATATCTAGCCACGACTATTTCTAGTGAAGTGTTCAGAATTTTAAGTTAGTCATACGCATATATGCTTAGGAGGTCTTTCCACCTCGTTGTTACAAAAGTGCATCTACACATGAAAGCGGCTATGATAATTAGCATCATTCACTTAACAACAATATTTTATCGAAGGATTAGTAGTTCTCTATGTAACACTTTACTCTCATATGTGTGCAAATCTTTTCAATCTATCTAATATCAGATTGACAAAGTTATCCGGTATATGTGTTGGTAGAAGATAACAGATACTCTGACAAAATTAATCAAGATACATACAAGTTGACCGAACATCAAATTATAAAAAAATAAAAATCTAATATGTACGTGCAGGATGCAATACCTTGCTAGGACCGGATCTTGAATACTCGGATCAATATTTTCACTTAGGTTGATGTTGGCAAGCTAAAAGTAGTGATGGCAAATTTAACTCATAATTATTTGACTCGTCCAACTCGCCAGTGATGGATGATCGACAAGAATGACCCGATCTTTAAATATTATCCTTGTTTTTGGTAGAAATTGCACGAGGCGCCCTATTTGGTCGCCCTCATTTAACCTATACCCATATTTTTAAAATTATTTAACCTACATCTTAATTTTTACAACGTCATGCGCCACCTTCCTGATACCTATGCAAAACTTCAGCTTATTTAGTGCTGAAGTTTTTATAAATTAACTAAATAACTTCAGCATCTTCTGCTGAAATTTTTGAAAAAGCTTTATTACAAAACTAATGAATCCAGGACAAAGCTAAAGTTTTTAGAAATGAACTAAATAACTTCAGCATCTTCTGCTGAAGTTTTTGAAAAAGCTTTATGACAAAACTAATTAATCCAGGACAAAACTTCAACTTATTTAGTACTGAAAGTTTTACAAATGAACTAGATAACTTCAACATCTTCTGCTGAAAATTTTGAAAAAGCTTTAAGACAAAACTAATTAATCCACAACAAAACTTCAGCTTATTTAGTACTGAAATTTTTACAAATGAACTAAATAACTTCAGCACTTCAACTGAAGTTTTTGAAAAAGCATAGAATGCTGAAATTTGCCTGATTGTCTTTGCTATTTCAGACCCGTATGCCTGAAGTTTATGCGAAAAGTGGATACGCTTGCAATTTTTTTACAAAGCGGGTATAAGTTAAAAACGTGATCCAAAAAGCAAGTATAGATGCAAAAGCCTCTTGTTTTGAATAAATGACCTCTAGGCCCATACAACTTTTCAGGGATTTCTCTGACGGATCGATAGAGTTTATGCTATATTTACTTCACCTATTATTAATTATTCACAAACTTTATCCGGCTAGCATGATTTTGTGCTTGTTAAAATTGTCACCAATTTAGTCAAATAACACCAAATCAAGAGATGCACTTCTGTCTTTTTGAACACCTTCTAAAGACCAACAATAGAGTTTTCAAAATTTTAAAACAAATAACTAAATCGGTATTTAAACTAAAAGTATAAGCATAAATAATCAACACTTAAACAATAATAACAGTAATTAATCATTAACTTCGAATTACTAATTCCTAACAAGAATTTTAAGCTTCTAAAATTAAAAAATTATGTTCTTGATAAAGAAGAAACTGAAGGGACAAAGAGGCAGAATCCATTTATAAAAAACACCATCGATGGGCATATTAAGCTAAGACCAATCTTGTTGGGAGACAATTTTCTGAAAAAAGAATTAACCTAAATCCCATCCACCCAATGGCTTAAATTTAAAAAAAAAAAGTAAATAATAAAATCCAACCAGCTATTTGTGTAAATATCCCACCTAAAACTAAAACCAATTCTCCCGTAAACCCATCTCTCGTGGCCTATGGACTCATAATCCATAAATCTAGAGTGCAGAGAAACATCTATACATCAACAAAAGCACAACGTTAATGTGGTTGGTGAAGTTAAATAAGTAGTAGAAATTGAAATTAATAGGTACAACCTTCTACAGCTTAAAGCAGAGATGGCAAGGGACAGCACAAGAATAACAAAGATTAATCAAGAACAGTCCATACGCTCAAATTTTCAACTTGATAAAAACTCCAATAATAGTTCGCAAGTAGAGAGAAGGTCAAGCCACAAAATTTCATTCAGTCGGATATTATGGCGCTCCAATTCCTAAACTGCTTCGAGAAAGGCCCTTCCAGGTTTCCGTGCAGCAAGTCGACCATGGCACCCAAGAAGCTGCAAAACCAACCAAAAAAAAAATGAATTGTAAGTTCTCAACTGCAAATTATCACTGGAAACAAGCCATGATTTGTATGTTTTATTAGCTTTGAGATGTGAATATTATACTATTAGGGAAACAAACCTTAGCATTCACACCATCTGGGACGATACGGTTTTCTGTCTTGTATTTCAAATAATCAGTACGGCTGAACTTGGTGAACCCCCTGAAATGAAAAAGACAGCATAGATGAGGTACAAACATGTTTGATCAACGAAGTTCTCAAACGACTTTCTCCAATTGTCTACCTAAAATCACACAATGTTTAATCCTCCACCTTTAGAAACTAAGAAAAAAGTAGATATGTCAACACTCAAATTCATGTTGAGTGCCTTGAATGGGCGAATCCAGCTCAAAGGAACAACCAGGATTTTTGGTACTTGATAAATCTCGGAGGGAACAAGCAATCCGAGAATTGGTTTGGATAAAGTTATCATCAACACACAGAAATTCATATCTGCTTTAAAATGTACCTTGCTAAAGTTAACCAAGCTAATGAAGTAATGCAGCCCAATGATGAACAATAAACAGAATGAAAATGTACAAAGTGCTCAAAGCAATACATAAAAAGAAAATTAAAAAGTTAGGGCAGGGCATACCACTTCCTGCTGACAATGATCTTTTGACGACCAGGGAACTTGAACTTAGCACGGCGCAGAGCCTCTTGGGCGTGGTTGCTGTTGCCATCTTTGCAGCGAACTGAGAGAAGAACCTGACCAATAGCAACACGAGCACAAACACCCTGGGGCTTACCAAAAGCTCCCCTCATTCCAGTTTGGAGCCTATCAGCTCCAGCACACGACAACATCTTATTAATACGCAAAACATGGAAGGGATGAACTCTGACCCTCAAGTGGAAAGCATCTTTCCCAGCAGACTTGGTCATGTACTTGTTGCAAGCAATACGGGCAGCTTCAAGCGCCTCACTGGAGACATTCTCCTTCTCCCAACTGACCAAGTGAACACAGAATGGAAACTCATCGACTCCCTTTTTCTTCATACCTACATCATAGATCCTGATTTTTGGATCTGGGACACCACGGCAAAACCGTGACTTTGGGTATGGCTTGTTCTTAATCTGACGGTAACATCTTGCAGGTCCTGTGCAAGATAATTGAAATACAAATCACTGATGATGTAAACAAAGAATGCAAATGCAAGTACGCTCTGGCAAGGGTCAGTGTTGACATAAAATGAGCTGATACTAGCAATGCCGAGGTCAATGGTGATATATAATGAGCCAATACTAGCTACAATCCAGACTGCATTTTGGATAGACGTGCAAACACCAGACCCGAAAAAATCTCGAAAATACTACAAAAAACGTACTAGTATATAACAAACCCCTAACCAAAAGCCTCAATTTTGTTGGACGACCGCTTACAATCTGGCCCCTCAGTTGAATATCAACCAAGATTTAGTGTAATTTTAGATTAAGTGTATTAGAGATTGAAACTAAAAGTTCTTATAATTCCTATCAGACACACGAAATCAAATGAACCCCACATTTGATTACTATAGTATGACGACTACATACAAAAGATTTAAACAAATACTTCTCTTAAGCCAACACCGAAAAGCTAAAGATAAACAAAAACGATTAATCTACTCTATAAAACAGAGAAATAAATCTATCCAAACACTGGAGATAGTATAAAAAACATCATATACACATGCAACAATACAAAGGGCATGAATCAGCACCATTTTTATCAGATTAGAATACTTATACGGAACAAAATTTGTACGGAAATATGAGAATTAATGTAATCAAAGAGAGTTCTGGGAGAGGAAGCTTACTTCTCCCCATGGCTTCGTCCCCGTTTAAGACCTGCGGCTTAGAGGAATGCTACTGCAATAATGCCCTAGTTGACGTTCTCTATATACGAACTGCAAATTGTTTGGGCTTGCGTCAGGTAAAGCTAGCTGGGCCGAAATGGGCAAAAGTTTTAGGGATCTTTACATAAATAGCCGGCCATATTTATTGTTTACTTTTTCTAGCTGTATACATAGATTATACATTGAATATACATACTTATACATATTTGATACATAAATTATGCATATATTATACATCCACTGGCTATTTTTAGTTTAAAAAATTGGATGGACGGCTATTTGGGTTAATTATTCAAAGTTATAAAAAGGGGAAATTGACACTGGGTAACAACTAGAGTTGTTCAAAATCGAATTGAAACCGTTAAGCGAACCGATGGCTTATTGATTTATTGGTATCGGATTATTGGGGTAATAGATGAGAAACGGATTGAGATTTTATAATTAACGGCTTAACGATTTGGGGGCAGATTACTCAATTTTCTTATCCGGTAAACTGTTAACCCGTTAAGAATTTATATTTTTATATTTTTACCCATATGTATATAAAGTACTATTGAAACCCTAAATGGATAAATTCTTAATTTCTATTTCCTAATTCTCAGTTGATTACTGAACTAATGTGCTTTTCTGATTTTACAAATTTGATTAATGTGTATGACAGTATGTGCAGTATTGGTGTTGATGAAATGGGATGTATGTGTAATTGAAAATGCCCAAAATGTACATGTGTTATGCATCTTGCATGTATTTGGGGTGTGTAAACGGTAAGTGAAGGTGTAAGAATATAAGGAGGAAAGGAATATATGTTGGTTAATATGTGTATGACAGCATGTGTAGTCTTAGTATTGATTGAATGATTGTTCAAAAAAAATTTATTTGGTTTAGCCGATAAGCCGCTCGATAACTGCACGATAATTGTTAATTCGATACCAATTCGCCCATTGTCTTACTGGATGGCTAACAGATTACTATATTTATATTCTGATAATCGTTAAACCGAACCGTTAAGTGTAATTATCTGCTCGATCCACCCGATAAGCACCTCTAGTAACAATATACAAGAGATTGGCAAATTATTGTCTTTAATATGTTGGCAAAGGTAGCCCCAAAAATTTTTGCATTGTATAGCCAAATCTCTAAAAAAACTAGTTCCTATTTATGTTCTCTCTCTATAACCCTCCCCCCCCCCCTCAGTTTACGTATCTTCTTCATTTCTCTTGACCTTTTCTCTCCTTATATTTCTTCTTCTATCTGTCCCCTTCCTCTCTCATGATTTAGCGAAATTTTTTGCAAATTATACACAACAGTCAGTGGGATGAAAATGTAAGGTTGATCTCGTATTAGAGAGAATCAGAAGCAAAAACTAAGAGAGAAAATAGAAAATATAGAGTTCAACTTTGTTTTTCTTCTCTCACTTTTTTTATTAGATTGAATGAGTTGGTGTGATTGAAATTGGTTAAAAACACATAGGCGAGGCTATATACAAAATTTGAGCAAGAATAGAAGTGATTTAGACTTGTTTCAACTAAAAAATCAGACCTAAAAATCCAACTGCGACATGTGTATTTAACATTGTATGTCGTGTATATCACACACAGATTTTGATGGACATCTATGTATATCATATTGTATATATCATGTATACAACACAAGATTTTTTAAGGACGTCTATGTATATCACATTGTATATCATGTATATAACACAGATTTTCGTAGATATATATTGATATAGATGAGATACCACCAATGTACATGGAGATATACACTGGATACAATGGGGGATACACATGCGGAGTTGTCTTGAAACTTGAGTTTTCAATTTGAAATGTGTTACACTAAGAAGAAAAATAAAATGGAATATAATTTCTAGGATGATGGTTGTTATGAGAGAAGAGAGAGAAGGAGAGAGAGAGGGGGGGGAGGGGGTTAAATATTTTTGATATTTTTAAGGAAAATAAGCATTTAAGCATATTGGCCACCAAAAAATTATCAATAATTTACAACGTTAAAAAAATTTAGGAAAAAAGAATTCCCAATGGATATGGCTAGAATTCGTTAAAAATGCATAGACAATGCAATATATAAATTTTGAGGAAGATTGGAGGTGATTTGGACTGGTTTGGAGTCAAAATCCATAGTTAAAATCGAGTAATATTTTTCTGCAACACATGTGTCATGGCCCAAAATTCCGACCAATGGGGTTGTGATGGAGCCTAACACCACTAACTAGGCAAGCCAACACATAGCGATAAATAAGAAGGGGGCTAACATTTAACAACATAATGATAATATAGAACAAAAGCAACTCAGAAACGTACATAATAAGTCTAAAAATCAACATTGATGATTAACCATTCCGTGATTTGTTGTCACAAGTACACGAGCTACTAGAATTTGCTAAATACGATGTCTGAAAGAAATCCAATATTGTATGGTAAAATAAACAGTAAAGAAGAGATGGAAAGATGACTCTAAGCCTTTCGAACTGTATGCAATCTGGTATCCTCTAAGCACCTCTCGGGACTCCGCTAGTACCAATATCTGAATTTGCACAAGAAGTGCAGAAGTGTAGTTGTCACGACCCAAATCTCAACATGTCGTGATGGCGCCTATTGCATTACCAGGTAATCCAGCAATCACAAAATAACTACGCATTTTAAATTAAAAGCATGATGTAATAAGTTTAATAGTGAAAATCTCATAAATAGCTGTTAAGAACAACTGCGAGTCAACTACAAATTCCCCAAAATCGGGGTGTCACCGAATATATGAGCTACTAAGTGTCAACACAGTCAAAATCTCTAATAAAAATGTATGAAAGATAGAACAATACGGAATAAAACTGAAAAGAAGGAGAGTCGTGGTCTGTGGGCGTCAAAGCAGCTACCTCAATAGTCTCCCAGTAGATACTGCTCTGAGTCTACCAACCACCGGGTCTAGATGTACCTGGATCTGCACACGAAGTGCAAAGTGTAGTATGAGTACAAATGACCCAATGTACTCAATAAGTAACAGGACTAACCTTGGGCTGAAAACAACGACAAGCTCAGAAAGGCACAGTCCAAATCCAGATAATAACAGTACAAATATAACAGGGAAATGAAAGTAACTCAAAGAAATCCAGAATTCGTACACAGTACGAGAAGGTGGACATGTTCTCAAGTTCAACAATTTAAGCTCAATATTGATAAAATATGCCAAGTATAGCAGCATGAGGAATGTTCTGTCTCTATGTCTACATGTTAAATATGCATGTTATATGTAATGCAACACGGTAATAAACTCATGTACTCACACTCTCAAAGTACTCAATCTCACTCAGCACGCTCAATCACTTAACACACTCAATCGCTCAGCACTCTCAATCGTCCAGCACTCTCAATCACTCAGCACTCAGCGGTACTTGTGCTCACTGTTGGTATGTCAGAGTCCGGAGGGGCGGGTCCTACCCAAGTGCTAACATAAGTCAACATAGCATGATGCGGCGTGCAACCCGATCCCATAAATATCACTCACAAGCTGGTCCTCAGGCCCAAACTCAATCATCAATCTCTCTAGTCTCTCGGGTTCACAAATCTCATGCCAATCAGCACAAACAATGATAACATGACGTAACAATAAATGATAACAGAGATTAAGATATGACATGCAAATGATGAATGTTACTGAGTACATAATTTCAATTTAAGCAAATAACAATAATAGAAATGACCTTAGTGGGTCCCAACAGAATAAGCATATAGCATAAATATGATTTCTAACATGGAATACAACTCAATCACTCTAACACGTAGGGATTACATGAATAAAAACAAGATTTGATAACTACACGGTACCACAGAATCAACCGAGTCACAATTACCATGGCGTACGCCCACACGCCCGTCATCTAGCATGTGCATCACCTCAAAACCAACCACATAACACGTATATCAAGGATTCATACCCTCAGTACCAAGTTTAGAAGTGCTACTTACCTCAAACTACGCAAATCACAACTCCAACAAGCCCTTGTCTCGCGAATCGGCCTCCAAACGAGTCAAATCTAGCCACAAACAACTTAATACAATCAGTACAAGCTATATGAATCGATTCCATACAATAAAGCTAAGTTCTTTAACCAAAGTCAAAAACTTAACGTGATAAGTCAATCTCGGACCCACATCTCGGAACCCAAAAGAATTTATAAAATCCTAACACCCATTCAATAATGATTCCAACCATACCAAAATCATCCAATTCCGACCTAAAATCGCCTTTCAAATCCTCAAAATATAGCTTATGAAGTTTTCACAAATTTCCCCAATTTTTCCAACCCAAAACACTAATTAAATGATAAAAATAGTAACAGATTCATGTATTTCAATCAAATCCGAGTTAGAATCACTTACCCAATTAAATCCTTGAAAATCTCTTCAAGAATCACACAAAACCGAGGTCTCTAGCTCAAAAGATGAAAAATGGAACAAAACCCTTGATTTGGAAATAATATACTGCTCCCCATTGCCCTTCTTCGCGAAAAGTACCTTGCATTCACAAAGCACAAAATCCTCAGCTGCCAAAATCCTCTTACGTGAATGCAAGACCACCATCACTAGGGTTGTGACCCAACCCTAGTGTGTAAACTTAATGAGTGTTTGATTTATTGTTTGTTTATGGTTGGGTGTTGATTATCTAGCCTTGTTCTTGCTTTTATTTGAAGAATTAATGGTTTCCTATTTGACTTGGTCTCTCCTTGAGAAAGAAAGACTTAGTCTAGGATAACTTGGCTAGCAAGAAATTGGGTCAATCAAAGGATTGATAAGCCCAATTAAAGGGTTGAACCTAGAGATAGTAAAACTCGACTTGAGCTTATTATCAATTGTTTTGTTAAATACCCATTTGGACTTGAGAAAGCCAAATTGAACAAAATCACTCTCTGACCAAGAGGTAGCGAGCGAGTACTTGAGTGTTGATAGCTATAATACACCCCGACCAATAAAACAAGCTTTAAAGTGAATAACCCATTAGGCAAACACCTAGGTGAAGGTCATAGCCCTAGGCCTTTTATATCATTCGAAAATCAATCAAAAATAATTTCCTAGATTCATTCTTTAATTCGCAACAGTAGTTTAATTTAGATTTTCAAACAAAACCAAATATTGCGGAAGTGAAAATTTAGATATACAAACTCATGCAATAAGCGATATACTACTAACACCCATTCACATAGCTCATTGCATAATTCGACCCCGAATTTTGTTGGGTATTACTATTACATTGACCGTTTTCATATCCTCAAATAGAGGAGTGAAATTAGACGAGATCAATTTTTGGCTCCATTGCCGGGGAGCTAAAAATGGTGTTAGCTATATATTTAGGTGTGTTTTTGGAATATCTTATTTTCGTTCCTTGTTACTAATGTGTGAGTATTGTAGGTGCAATCATGGCAAACAACGAGTTCAGAAACATAGTTGTGGGGGATGTGGACGTTGATGATGATGAAATGGATGAGGTCGCTCTTGAACTTCAGGCCAATAGACGAGGTCGATCGCCTCAAGACAATGTGCCCGTTCCACCCTCACCTCCACCACGAGTGACTCCACATCGGGTGTTGCCGAATTAAGGGAATGCAAGTGCTATAGTCCCACCCCGTATTAGGGCGGGAAAATTTCAATTTACCAACGTGATGCTCACTTTGCTCGAGCAACGAGGGTTCTTCATCGGTGCACCGGGTCAAAATGCATATAAACACTTGAAGGGGTTCGTTGATACATGTTGGGGGAGCAATCAATCAAAAGTCTCCGAGGATGATTTGAGGCTACGGCTTTTTCCTTTCTCTCTACAGGGGAAAGCTTTAGATTGGTTGGAACGTTTTCCATATCATTCTATTCGTACTTGGGATGAACTAGCGGAGAAATTTATTTCAAAGTACTTCTCTCCCGGGCACATGACCATTCTTCGGGATGAAATTCTAGCATTCAAGCAAGATCCCAATGAACCACTACACAAGGAATGGGAAAGATATAGGAAAATGGTGAAAGAGTGCCCCAACAATGATATGACGGAGAACATGATTCAACAAACTTTCTATCAAGTGATCCAAATGTGATTCTTCTTCATAAAGAGTTACATGACCATGGGCAAGCCATAGCCGAGTTGACAACCACCATGAATCAATTGGCAAAGGCTCAACTTCAACAAGTATAAAACCCGAGGCAAGTCAATGCTATGGAGGGAGTCAATATGATGGTGAACTAGAGACGAACAAGAAGTCCACAAGTGCAACAAAGAATGGACAATTTTGTGCAAGATGATAGTGGATTTGATCAAGGTGATTCTTATAATGATCAAGAAGAAGAGATCCAAAAAAACTTTCAAGGTCAAAGAAATAACTTCCAAGGCCCTAGTCAACAACAATGGAGACCTTTGAATAATAAAGACAATTGGAATTCTAACAACCAAGGTAATTGGAATAGCAGAAACAATCAAGGCAATTGGAACAACAACAATCAAGGCAATTGGAGTGGAAGAAATAACCAAGGGAATTGGCAAAAAAATAGTAACCAAGGAAATTGGGGAGGCAACAACCAAGGCGGGTGGAACAACAACCAAGGAAATTGGGGGTCGGGTTTTCAAAGGCCCCCAATGTATCAACAACGGAGCAACCCACATCCTTATCCTTCTCATGGTCCTAGTTCCTCCAACAATGAAATGGGTCGTATTGAGAACATGTTCAAGCAAATGATGGAGAAGAATGCCGATTTCGATGCCCAACTTGCTTCACACAACACATCAATCCGAAACTTAGAAGTGCAAATGGGTCAAATATCTCAAACTTTAAATTCTCGTCACAAGAGGGCACTACTAAGTGATACGGTGGTGAACCCGAAGGGTGAGAACAATACGGGGAGTTCCATGTCCGTTAGTAAAAGAAGTGGAAGAGGTGAGAATGAACCTACCTCAAGTCAAAGGCAACTTGTGGACGATAGGTAAGTGGTAGAAGAAGAGGAGACCTCGAACAATATTGTGCAAGCAAATGATGAAGTGCAGATTGATATTGATGACGCGGTGGAAGAGACTCAAGAGGATGTGAACTTATCTAGGGATCATGTGATTGACATACCGGAACCAGTAGTACAAAATCTAAGGCACCATTGCCTAAGACACCTCCTCTCTATCCTTAAAGGCTTGCCAAGAAAAATGGCGAGAATCAATTCAAAAAGTTCATTGATATGATGAAGAGTCTCTCTATAAATGTGCCATTAGTTGAAGCCTTAGAGCAAATGCCTGGATATGCAAATTTTATGAAGGACTTGGTGACAAAGAAGAGATCGATGAATTTGAAACTATAAAAGTCACTCACCAAGTGAGCGTAATTGTGCATTCGATGGCTCATAAGTTGGAAGATCTAGGTGCTTTTACAATTCCTTTTACCATTGGAAGTGCCGAGTTTGCAAAAGCTCTTTGTGATCTTGGGGCGAGTATCAACTTGATTCCCTATTAATTTTTCAAGACACTAGGAATTGAGCAAACAATACCCACATCTATGAGATTACAAATGATCGATCGTACAATGAAGAGACCATTGGTGGTGATTGGGGATGTATTGGTTCGAGTTGAAAAGTTCATTCCCCCAGCGGATTTTGTTATTCTTGATTGTTAAGTGGACTATGAGGTACCGATTATTCTTGGTAGACCTTTCCTTGCTACAGGGAAGGCTCTTATTAATGTGGAAGCCGGCGAACTCACTTTCTGGGTGGGTGATGAAAAGGTGGTGTTCCACGTGTACAAATCTGTGAGGCAACAAAATAGCAATGAAGTGTGTTCGTTCGTGGACTTGGTGACCGATGTGATTATTGATGATACAGGTGCCATGATTAATATGGGTGATATGTTGGAGGTCGTCTTGCTCAGTTTTGATGATGACGAGATGGATGGCTTCATGGAATGTGTTAATTCTTTACAAGGGATGGGGTCGTACAATTATGCACCTCAGAAACTTTCCTTGAATCTTGAGAATAGGAAAACTCCTCCTACAAAGCCTTCAATTGAAGAGCCTCCTATCTTGGAGTTGAAGCCATTACCTCCACATCTTAGGTATGAATTCCTTGGCTCTTGCTCTACTTTATTGGTTATTCTTCCCTCTTGTTTGACTAATGTGTAGGTTGACTCTACATTGGTGGTGCTCCACAAGAGAAAGAAAGTTATTGGGTGGACTTTGACGGATATTTGGGTAATAAGCCCCGCATTTTGCATGCATAAGATTAACTTGGAGGAAGATGCCAAACCCTCAATTGAACATCAAAGGAGACTCAATGAAGCCATGCAAGACGTGGTAAAAAAAGGAGATGATAAAGTGGTTAGATGCCGGGATTGTCTACCCCATTTATGACAATTCGTGGACTTCTTCGGTGCAATGTGTTCCAAAGAAGGGGGACATGATTGTGGTCACCAATGATAAGAATGAGTTGATTCCAACAAGAACGCCGACCAGGTGGTGAGTGTGTATGAAATATCAGAAGCTGAACAAAATGACAAGGAAAGACCATTTCCCACTACCCTTTCTTGACCAAATGCTTGATTGGTTGGCCGGCCGGGCGTTCTATTGCTTTCTAGATGGATATTTGGGCTACAATAAAATACTTATTGCCTTGGAAGATCAAGAGAAAACAACTTTCCCTTGTCCCTATGGCACTTACGCTTTCAAGCGGATGTCATTTGTCTTATGCAATGCACCAGAAACGTTTCAATGGTGTATGATGGCGATCTTTACGGATATGGTAGAGGACTACCTTGAAGTCTTTAGGGATGACTTTTCGATAGTCGGGGATTACTTTGATGATTGCTTGGAAAATTTGGATAAGGTATTGGCAAGGTGTGAAGAAACGAACTTGGTGTTGAATTGGGAGAAATGTCATTTCATCATCGAGGAGGGTATTGTCCTTGGCCACAAGATTTCAAAGAAAGGAATAGAGGTCGACAAGGTGAAAATAGAGGTGATTTCTAAACTTCCACCTCCAACATCCGTGAAGTGCGTGAGATGTTTCTTGGGTCACGCGGGGTTCTACCGGTATTTCGTAAAGGATTTTTCCAAAGTGGTGAACACCTCGTGCAAATTTTTGAATAAAGATGGTAAATTTCACTTCAATGATGATTGCATGAGAGCATTTGAATTGCTTAAGTTCAAGTTGACAACTATTCCCATTATCATCGCTCCTCATTGGAGTATTCCTTTTGAGATCATGTGTGATGCTAGTGATGCAGCGGTTGGAGCAGTTTTGTGGCAACGTATCAACAAGATTTTTCATCCGGTCTACTATGCTAGTAAAACCATGAATGATTCCCAAGTCAATTACACCGTTACCAAAAAATAGCTCTTTGCCATTGTGTTTGCTATTGAGAAGTTCCGCCCGTACTTGATAGGTACAAAGGTTATTGTTCATACGGACCATGCGGCACTTTGATATCTTATGAGCAAGAAATATTCAAAATCTAGGTTGATGAGATGGGTGCTATTGTTGCAAGAGTTTGATATTGACATTCAAGATCGGAAAGGGAGTGAAAATCAAGTGGCAGATCACTTGTCTCGCTTGGAGGAGGAGGGGAGGACGCATGATGGTCTTGAAATCAATGACTCCTTCCCGATGAGGAACTCTTAGATATTTCACTGAAGGAGGTGCCATGGTTCGCCGATCTAGCAAACTACCTTGTGTGTGGAATCATTCCGGATGAGTTCTCTTCAAATCAAAGGAAGAAGCTTAAACGGGATTGTCAAGATTATTATTGGAACGAGTCTTACCTCTTCCTGATTTACAAGGATGTGGTAATTAGAAGATGTGTACTGGATGAAGAGAAAAATGTTATTCTTGAAGCATGTCACCCTTCGCCTTATGGTTGTCACCATGGTTGAGAAAGAACGGCGGCTAAAGTGCTAAGTTACGGTTTCTATTGGGCCACTCTCTACAAAGATGCAAGTGATATGGTGAAAATATGTGATGAATGCCAATGGACCGGTGGAATCTTGAAGAAGAATGAAATGTCTCTCACTACCATTTTGGAGATTGATATCTTTGATGTGTGGGGTATTGACTTCATAGGTCGCTTGGTGAGTTCTTCTAGAAACACCTACATCTTGATCGCGGTTGATTATGTGTCTAAATGGGTTGAGTCCATTTCTCTACCCACCAATGAAGCGAGAAGTGTGGTGGCATTTTTGAAGAAGAATATTTTCACAAGATTTGGTACTCCGCGGGCTATCATAAGCGATGTGGGGTCGCATTTTTGCAAAAAAGTTTTTGACACCTTGCTTAGAAAGTATGGTGTCACTCATAAAGTTATGAATCCATATCATCCTCAATATAGCGGTCAAGTGGAAGTCTCCAACAGGGAGATAAAGAGTATCTTGTCCAAAACAGTGAATGCTAACCGGACGGATTGGTCAAAGACGCTTAATGATGCACTATGGGCTTATCGGACTACTTTCAAAACTCCTATCGGGATGTATCCATACCAGTTGGTGTTTGGAAAAGCTTATCATATTCCGGTGGAACTTGAGCACAAAGCCATGTGGGCTTTAAGGAAGTTAAATCTTGATTGGAATGCAACCGCTAACTTGCGGGTGCACAATTGAAAGAATTAGATGAGTTCCTGTTGGTTGATTTCCCAATGCACACGCAAGTGTACGTGGTAGACAAGTAATATAGGATTTTA
>ML335342.1:0-14348 GCA_005239505.1 Nicotiana paniculata | reverse complement strand
ATTATATTTGCAACGCCCGTTTAGTCTTTCTATAAGACATAGTTGAGCGTGATCAAATTTTGACGGGCGGCTTCATCAAGTATGTTTTGATACTTTCAAAGGCATTGCTACAAGCTTGGTCCCACTTGAAAGGAACGCCCTTCTTCATGAGGCGACTGAATGGTTGGCACCTCTCAACTAGGTTTGAGATTAATCTCCTAAGGTATGCTAGCTTTCCTTGCAGACTTTTTAATTCATGAATATCCCGAGGGTCAGGCATTTTCAGAATTGCATCTACTTTGGCTTGATCAATTTCGATCCCTCGATGCCGGACAATGAAACCCAAGAAATTTCCGGAGGTAACTCCAAAGGCGCATTTCAATGGATTCATCCTAAGTTGGTATCTCCAGAGTAACTCAAACACCATCCTCAAGTCTTTCAAGTGGTCTCCCTTCTCTCTTGATTTTACCTCAAGTGGTCAACATAACATTCGACATTCTTGTGGAGAATATCATCAAAAATATTCTGCATAGCCCTTTAGTAAGTAGCACCAGCGTTCTTCAAGCCAAAAGGCATTACCTTGTAGCAATAAATACCCTTGGGGGTTGCGGAATGCAGTAAGCTCTTCATCATTTGGTGCCATGCGAATTTGGTTATAGCCTGACGAACCATCCATAAACGACATTGCCTCATACCCAGTAGTAGCATCGATCATCAACTCTGGAATAGGAAGCGGAAATTCATCTTTGGGACACGCATTGTTGAGATCCCTGAAGTCGACGCACACTCGAATCTGGCCATTTTTCTTCTTTACTGGGACTATACTTGAGACCCACGTTCGGTATTTAACTTCCCGAATAAATCCAGCTTCAATGACTTTGTTAACTTCGGTTTCAATCAGGGGAACCAAGTCCGGCCTAAAACGCCTTTGAGCTTGCTTAACAGGACGAGCGTCATTCTTGACCGCAAGGTGATGGACTGCCACTTTAGGGTCCAAGGTAGGAATTTATTTGTAACTCCAAGCAAAGACATCCCTAAACTCCTTGAGTAACTCAATATAAGTGCTTTCTTCATCAACTTCTAGTAAAGCACTTAGGTAGGTGGGTCTTGGTTTTTCATCAGTGCCAAGGTTAACTTTTTTTAAGGCATCAACCATTGCCTTCACCCCTTCTTCAAGTTCCGAGGGAGCATCTTTCGCATCTTCATCTTCTTGAGGGTCCCCATCGTTAAAGGATATGTGATAACATGGTGAAACATCGTCAAATTTCTCATCATCCTCCATTAAAGATAAAACACCATACTCGCTTTGTGTAGTAACATGATACGAAGAACCCACACTTTAATCGTCTTCATCACGTTCTTTAGTGTAGACCACAGATTATGGCTTCACCTTCAGTATTTCATCATACAAAACCATGACTTTTGTTTGTCGCATCATTCTAGAAGGAACCAAACTTTGAAAATTTTTAGAGATCTTCTGAATTTTGGGGGAAGCGGGTGTTCTTGTATTTAGATAATTTCTCTGGAACTTATTCCCCTTCTTTAATGGACCCAATCTCTCAAATACGGAGGTTCTTACAGTTGATTTTCCAAGTCGGTCAAAGACGGAAGGCCTGTTAGAAGCGGAAGATTCGTCTTCTACAGTGATATAATTGCTACTCGCCCTCCTTATTGAGATGCGCACCGGTGATGGTTGCTTGTATCTCAAACCTTCACGTGGTTGCCTTGTTGCAGCTTCTGATGGGAGCTTCCCTAACTTTAACGGCTCATAGGGATTGTATCTAGCTTTCGCAAATAATTTGTAAGCGTTAGGATCAAAACCTTCACATGTTCGCTTTGTAGGGAGTGCCACATTCTGCAAACGATTTTGGGCTACAAACCCTGCAAGAGGCTTCAAGGACAACTTTACTGCCTCAATTCGTTTTACCGGAAGAGTTAACTCCTTTAGCGTGTTGGTTTGGAGATTAGATGATTCACCCTCGTCTTTCTTCCTTTTAGGGACATATCGGAGCTTAGGACTTACTTTCTTTCCATGAGATGCAATATCCCCTCTATGAGATTTATTCACATTGGCTTGTACCTCCTCAGTAGCGACTTTGTCTTTACCAATAGTCACCTCAGCCCTTTTGGTTATGGGCTCATCATTCTTGCTTTTCATGCCATCATCAACCTTTATATCCTTCATAATGCGGTTCTTCAAGTAGAACTTTGCATCGGCGAAGTGTGACTCTGCCTCGGTGAATGGCTCATCATTAGCAACTATCTTCTTCTCGTCTTCACCCTCGTAGTATTTTAAACATTGATGGTAGGTAGATGGAACTACTTTATTCTTATGTATCCAAGGCCTTCCAAGCAAACATTGTATGAAGTCTTCGCATCGATCACATGAAGCCATGCACTTGATTGCATATATTCAATAGTGATTCCTAGCCTGATCGCACCTATGGCTCTTTGCCCCCCTTGGTTGAATCCTTGGATCATCACACGACTTTCTGAGAGTTCGTTCATGGGAATACCAAGTTCTTTCACAGTGCGAATTGGCAAAATGTTCACCGAGGATCCTCCATCAACGAAAATTCAATTTACCCTTTCATCACGCATATAGCCGACCAGGTACAACGGGCGGTTATGAGGAGTGTCACCTAGCAGAAGATCATCATTTGTGAACGTGACTTTTTCCTCACAAGCATTAACTTCTTAAGGAGTGGACTCGATAAGATTTTTCGAAGATGGTGTCGACGGTGGGTCATTACTCCTTTCTTTCCCTTCGTCAGTATGGCAACAAGAGGCATCGATATCCCCATGGGAAATCTTCGTGCGGAACCAACTTGGTAAAAACTCTTCCAAGGTTACTGGATGTCGTGGCTTTTGAGGTTGGTGCACCTCCACTTTCGCTTTCTTTACATGCTTAACTGGGTTCCATCTCCTAGGTCTTTTCACCATTATTTTCCTCGTTGGTTGTTCCATTGATCCTTTTCGTGATCTCCTTTTGTGGCACCTACGACGAGTCACCAACATCCAACCTTCATCATCCTCAGGTTGACCACCTTCAACTTTGTAATTCTCCAGTAATTCTACATCTTTACTTTCTTTAGAAATACATAATTCGTCTGGATTGAATGAGCCAAATATGATAGAGACTTGGTTTGTGCTTGCTTTCTCATCTTCAAGCACGATCTTATTTTCAAGAGCTAAGTCTATAACTTTGTCCTTGAAGACAAAGCACTTCTCCAGAGGGTGGCTCACAAGTCGATGATATTTGCAGTAATTTGGGTCATCGATTTTCTCAGCTTCATTTGGTCGCTTCATCTCCGGAAGCTCAATGAGATTTAACTCGAGGAGTTCTTCAAAAATAGCTGGCACATCAGAATCTAGAAATGGGTACTCTTTCTCTTGTATTTATTTTAGAGTCAACTTTCCAATTGGCTTATCTTAAAACGAAGTGGATTTCAAACTCTGCTTCTTTCTCACCTTCGTCGTGAACTTCACAGGTGATGTGTTGACATTCATAGCTTCTTTATTTTCAGATCTCGGTACAAACTTGCTTCATTTTATGACTTCTTTCTTGTCGTTCCCTTTGCGAGTTTCATAGATGGGCAGCCTTTCATTTCCTACAGAGGCCATGCTCAATTCCATGTCATGGGCACGAGTTGCGAGTTCTTCAAATGTGCCAGGATTAATACCTTGCAAGATGTAGCGCAATAACCAATGCATACCTTGGATGCACATCTCTATGCCAGAAGCTTCACTAAGACTGTCCTTACAGTTGAGGCTTGCATTCCTCCAATGATTGATAAAGTCGATAATTGGTTCACTCTTCCATTGACGAGTACTTGTGAGTTCTATCATACTCACAATACGTCTCGTGCTATAAAAGCAATTGAGGAATTCTTGATCTAGTTGATCCCAACTATCAACAGATCCAACCTCGAGGTCCGTGTACCAATAAAAAATATTTCCTTTTAATGAGCGGACAAACTGCTTGACAAGGTAATCTCCATAAGTCCCAGCATTGTTGCATTATGCTAGACCGTCCCGCTTTGGTTGGTGTCCATTTTTTTTAGGTATATCTCCCTCCCTTTCCTGTAAATTGAGTGTTTAATGGCATGTGGTCACACGATTCAGTTAGTTTAAGATAACCAGGTCATTTGATGTAGGATATTCCTTTTCTATTCAGTCACTTCGTTTAAGTATTGAACATCGATTTGTGGTTTATGATTGACTGCTCGTTTAGTTATTAGAGTTGTTTCTTACTTATTCGGATTAAATTGACTATAGGTTGAAATAGGTCTTAGGATTTGTGTTTGAACATATGCACTGTATTTTTTCGTTTGGTTTAATTTGAAAATGAGCCAAGTTTATTGGTACCCCTTTAGCTTCTTCTTCATCTCTTTGCTGGAATGATTAGTGATTTCTATTTAGTTTTAGTTTGATTAAGTTTTTTTTTAGTTAAGATAAGTGCTTAAATCAATATTTGTTTAAGATTCCAATTGCTTTTGGTTTGTTCGTCTGCCTTGTATAGTTGGACTGTGGTTTGTTTTGGACTCATGAATTGGACCTTTTGTGTTGAAAGACCAGTTTTTTTTTTTAAAAGGTGAGAGTATGAAGTAGTGGACTTGTTGGTCAAATTGGCCCAAACCTTTAGTCTTATTAAAAGGTAAGTGCATGAGCTTTAGAAGGATAATTGGAAAGAAAGAATCTTGGATGTTATAGTTTGAGGAAGCTTCTAGAGATCAGTAGAGGACTAAAGTGCAAATTAAATAATTGAATTAGGTCAGATTTGGGGTAAAAAAGGGTAACTTCAGAAGTTAAAGGACCTAAAAAAGGGAAAATCTGCATAGACAGCTGTTGGGACATCTGTCCATTTTCTAGTACAAAAAGCACCTTATCCCTGAAAAAGGGCTGACAAACTTTTAGCCTTATCCTATTCAAAACTCTCACATAGTCTATATAAAGAGAAATTCTCTGCATAGATAGGGACACACGAAAAACCCTTCAGAAAATTCGGAGACTTTTTATTAGTATTCTGGTTTTCCTCCTCTTTTGAGTTTAAGACTAGGAACAAAAATAAGAAAGATTTGCAAAGTTGCTTTTCTTCTCCATTTTGCTACTGGTTTTACCTCATTTTTTGCTGGGATTCTGAGTTTTTTGGCTGCTGGTTCTTTGTTCTTGTTGATTTTTTGTTGATGTTCTTCTTGCTGCTGCTTTTCCTCCAAGTTTTTCAGAGATTTATTTTCTTCTTTTTCTACTACAGTCAAGGTACACATCCGTGAACTCACACGTTTGACTTGGACATAATCAAGTTTCTTTTTTTTGTGATTTCTCAGACATTTATGTGTCTTTTGTGATGTGGTGTTTTAGATTTCATGTAAAAGGTTGTAAATTTTTAAGCATTTTAAATGGAAATCTGTTTTGATCTTATTGTTGCATTACTATCCTTCAACTTCTTTAAAGCATGTTATCTCTGTTAGGTCATGGGCTATTTTGAGCATGAATTCTAATTCAGATATGTTCCTAATGTTGTACTAAGTAATGTTGGTAGTAAAATCATGATAGGAAAAGGCTATTGCTGCAATAAACATGCATGTAGTTTATAGAGGTGAATACTAAATCTGTGAAGCCAAAACCCGGCCATCAGAGGTGTTTGAAGTCATTGCAGATTCTCTTGACTGATTTTCTTTGATATTTGGGACTGTAATATGAAATTTTGGTATCTTATTGTAATTGAAATAATTTATGAGTTTAAATGTTAGAGTAAAGATTTGCTTGCAAAGTACAAATGCAAATGGATGGGCATTTAAGTTTAGAAGTTCAAAATCATTGGTTTATCATGTGTATAACTTTGTACAATCTGAATATTCATGTATTAGTTGTATGACTGTTTTGGTTCTTAGGTTCGTCATGTGTATCTGTCATTGCAAGTTTTAGCATTTGGGTTGATTAATTGGCTGAAAAATGAAGGTTAAAATTGGTTATTACTCTAAAGTGTCTATAATTGTAAAGTAGCTATCACTGCAATGTCTAAATTGGCTATTAATCAATTTTCGGTTATGCATGTGAAATTCCTCAAAGTTATATTGTGATCCAGTTTCAGCCATCATTTTATTTCGTTAGTATGTACTTTGTCAATTAATTCGAACTTCCATGGCTCAGAAATTCCCGTCATTAAGTTCTTCAACCTTATCTGGAATTTATCCCAACATTGACTCCTTAGTTATAGACCCCCAGTACAAGATCCCAAATTAGCGTTAGGAAAATAATTAATGAACGTCGTAGTTTTGCTTTAGGCGCGATCAATAATAACATTGTGACTATGGGTACAGTTCCTGTGGCATGACCACGATACGTAAATTCCGTTCGGGTATGCATTTCATGTAACCCGATCATAACTTCTAACAATAACAAAAAATAATACGTTGTAAATCGCGGATGCGTTTTACGTAGCGCGATTCGCAATGTGTGCAAAAATAAACGAGTGCGCGACATCGCGACTTGTTCAAAGAATATTTCATAAATCATGGCCTCACAACAAATCCCAAATTAGTTTAAGAAAAATAACTCATGAACATCGTAGCTTGATCTAGGCGCGTAATTGAATCATCATGATTATGGGTACGGTTCCCGTGGCATAGTCGTGATACGTAAATCCCATTCAGGTGTGCATTTCATGCGACCCAACCATAACTTCAAATAATAATAAAAATAAACATGTTGTAGATCGTGGGTACAGTTCCCGTAATGCGATTTGCAATGTGTTCAAAAATAAAAGAGTGCGCGACGTCACGACTTGTTCAAACAAACTCCATAAATAATTAAAAACAGTTTAAAAGGTTAAAAATGCAATAGGTTTAAAATTTGTAATTAATCAGACAATTATGACAATTAATAATAGTTGAGCGACCGTACTAGAACCGGGGAACACGGGAATGCCTAACACCTTCTCCCTGGCTAACAAAATTCCTTGCCTGGTCTTTTGATTTCGCTGACTTTAAAACAGAGTCAAATTTCCTCGATTTGGGATTTTAAAATAAATGGTGACTCGGAACACCGTAATAAATAATTCTGAGTGGCGACTCTTAATTAAATAAAAATAATCCATTTCGATAATGTCACTTTAATTGGAAAAACTCCCCTATCCCCTTCGGAAAAAAGGAGGTGTGAAACTTGCGATGCACTGCAAGAATTGGATTTGCATTCCAAAACATGAAATTTATTTTTACTTTTCACATAATAGTATGGATTGCTCACAAATAGTCAAATATTTTACAATTTATTTTGAGAAATATATTTGGTGTTTAACGTTTCTGCATGGCATTTGAGCTAAATATTTTGTCTCGTTTTTTACTCAACGCTTTGTAGAAGTAGGGAAACAAAATCAAGAAAAATAGTATCACACAATTTCAAATTAGAGGGAAAATAAAAATAAGAGGAAGAGAAGAAAAGAGAATAGTAGCGGAGAAGTTGTTGAATGAAATTAGGCAAACAAAATATTTAAAGCGCTTCCTCAAATTCTCCAAATATTTTACAACAATGAAGAGAACATTAGTTAATGTAATTAAGTTTGCTAATATCCTTTTTTGTAAACCAGTTATAAAATTATAAAAGGTAGCTCTTAACCGGTGATACATGGATGGAAGGTTAGAAGAAGTTAATTTTTTGAAAAATAAAAGCAATCACAAATGAAAAATACATGGGGATTGACGTTTAAATTTTATGGTTTACAATAAATTAATGTGTAATTATAATTCATCATTTAATAGAATTCTCTATTAATCACATTCATGTAAGTGGAGAATTGTTTAACATTTAATAGGAGGTTACTTTGTAAAGATGAAGATCAAAGGGTTGCCAACTTTGTCTTTATATCAATTAAATATTTTTTTAATTGATTTTCTTATAATGTATATTTACATATTTGTATAAAATTATATTTGAAATAATGATATATTAAAGGGTATTATAGTCATTCAACTTTATAAGGTAATTTCGGTATTTCAAATTTTAGCTTAGGGCTTCGTACTTATATTTCTGTGTCAAATTAATTACGTGTCTAAAAATCAAGTTACAAATTTAACCGACCGAAACAACTTTGACATAAGTTACTTGCGGATTAATAACTTGTTTGACCAAGCTTTTTTATGGGCCAAAAGTATTTTTTTTTTGGCCAAAAGTACTTTTGGCAAAAAATTTAGGTGTTTGGCCAAACTTTTGGAAGGAAAAAAATATATTTTTAAGGAGAAGCAAAAGTAATTTTTGAGAAACAGAAAAAAATAACTTCTTTCGAAAAACACTTTTCTAAGAAGGACTTTTGAAAAATTATACTTAGAATTAATTTTTAAAAGTTTGGTCAAATACTAATTACTGTTCAAAAATACTTTTTAAAATAATTAGTAAAATATAAATTATTTATCATCAAAAATATTTTTAAGAAAAATATTTTTTAAAATAAATTAATTTTAAAAGCTTGACAAATAGGCTACCAGTTTTGCATGTGAAAAGCAACATTGTGCGGAGAAAGACGAATAGAATATACACAAAATTCTCTCTTTTTCATAAAGACAGCACCCAACCACCTGTCATAATTGACCATTCTCCTCGTCTATCTCTTTCTCTCTCTCCTCCATTTACTTTTTCTCCAAATCGACACACACAAAGAGGAGAGACAGACACCTCTTCTCGACTAAGGGATTTCTTTTCTTTGGTCGAGTTAGGAGGACCCAAAAACAAACACAAAGACAATTAATTATGTCGTGCGATAAGATTGATGGCCTGGCGAGGTGGTTCGGGACGAGTGTGGCCTCGGCATTCTTCGCCTCCTTGGAGCGATGCGCCTGCGTCAATCTCACCACCTACGCATCTGATGATGAGGAAGAGGAAGAAGCTAAAGATCGCCCCTTGTTTATGAACAATTTGCCTTCTCATGTTGATCCTTGTCCTCACTCTAACATTTCTGCCTCCTCCGTCGATAATTGACTCTCCTCTCCTCTCCTGGTATATAAATTTCATTTATCCTTTTTTTATATATATTTGACCGGAAGAATTGTAGGACATTAATTTTGATCTGTTGCCTTTCTGGAAATTATGCAATCTGTTTTGATGTATGTTTTCCGCTTATGAATAATCACTCCGTTCTCGTTTACGTGAACTTGTTTGATTGGACACAAAGTTTAAGAAAAATAAAACTTTTTGAATTTTTAATCCTAAACAAATCAAAAAAGAGGTCCAAATGATTTGTGTGGTTATAAAAATTTATTATTTAGTTAGAATTGTAAGTTTAAGCTAAATTGTTTTTAAATTTAGAGAGAGTCATTTTTTTTTGGAACAGACCAAAAAGAAAATAGGTTCGCATAAACAGAACAGATGGAGTATCAAATTTCGTGTCTGTCCTTTTCCATTTTAATTAATCAGACCACTATGAATTCTAAATTAGTTTAGATTCAAATGAAAAAGGGCTGAGCTCGCCTAGGAAGTTCTCTCTAGCTAGTGCAAGGGTAGGTTTATAAAGAACTTAATCAACTGAAATTTTATTTTGCATGCTAGCTCAAAAATGGTTTAAGGAACAAATGGAGTTAAAGGATTAATGGTCTTGTGGTTCTAAGGGCATCTGCAGAGGAGCTATCTCATAGTTCTCTTTCATTGCCTCCCCTGGAATTGGCACATGTATTGCCAATGGTTATCTTATACATCTTGCTTTATTGGTTGGATATTGGATCTGTTAAGTGGAACAAAGATTTCTTTGAAAACTAACTTGGGCTGTTAGAGAATTGGCATGGCAGGCTTGTTTCACTCTGATTGCATGCCAAATTGCTAATGCTTCCTCCTGTGTATAAAAGAAAAAATCATTTGTTATTCCAAATGTTTCCTTTAGGAATAGATTGTTGAACGTGTAGCCAGCGACTGTGCACAATGTATTGTAAAAGAATCCGATTCACACTGATAATAGTGATTTATCTGATTTCTTAGTTTAAATATAAGATTATTGGGAGATCTGTTGTAGATGGACACCATCTTTTGTTACTTTGTTTATCACAGTACTTGGATGGCTTACAATTACCCCAGATTTATGATCTCAGAAAAAACTGAGTTGAGTACGATTTTGTAATTGTTTACTCTTGCAAAGGAAGTTACCACTGGATCTCTAGAGGGATTAAATTTCAACTTTTATGGTTGGTTGGTGAGATTGTGCCTGTTAGAGGAGCATTTGAAAACCATAAGTCTCAGGGGTCGTTTGGTAGGGCGTATAAGAATAATGCTAAATAAGATGTATTAATTGTTGAGTGCTTTGATGTGTGGTTGGAATTTCTAAATACTCGTACCAAATATTTATAAGATAATACTCCCTCCGTTCTAATTTATGTGAACCTGTTTGACTGGGCACGGAGTTTAAGTGTCACGACCCGAAATCCCACCTTCAGGCCGTGATGGCGCCTAATGTTGCACCCGCTAGGCAAGAAAACGTGTTAACTGAATTGATTTATTAACAAGTGAAAATAACAAATACTGACTAGATAATTGAGATAAAGTGCGGAAGCATTAACATAAATCTAAATAACAATAGCTAATAACAAAGAAATCCCTTTAAGTACAAAACCCAGAAGTGGAGTCACAACCTCACGAACCAGTCTAAGATTTAGCTAAAAACTACAATTTGAAATAAAATGATATATCTGTCTGGAAACACATAGAGGACATAATGAAAGATAGACAGTGATGCCGAAATCCACGAACGCCTGCGGAGCTACCTCGATGTCGTCTTGAATGGACTGAAGGACACTCCCCTTAACGATGTCCACTGGGTCCGGTTGCATGATCTGCACAAAATAAACAAGTGCAGGTGTAGCATCAGTACAACCGACCCCATGTAATGAGTAAAGCCGAGCCTAACCTCGGCGAATAGTGACGAGGCTAGGACACGACAACAAATTGTACCTGTGCAGTTCAATAGTATAACAGAAAATAAACAAAAATACAGTTACGGGGAAAACATGCTGGGGATAAGAGAGGCAACAATTGCTAAAACAGTAGAATCAAGTACTAAAGGAAATGTAGAAGTAAAAAAGGAAATATCAGCCCGAACAAGTAAAATAGACAGGGGAAAACACGGCATGACCCCTCGTGTATAACCTCAAAATCACACGGCACGGAATGTCCCCTCGCGCATAAATAATAATGACTCGGCACGGAATGTCCCCTCGTGCATCAATAATAATCAATCGGCATGGAATGTCCCCTCGCGCATAAATAATAATCAATCGTCACGGAATGTCCCCTCGCGCATAAATAATAATCAATCGGCACGGAATGTTCCCTCGCGCATAAATAATAATCACTCGGCACGGAATGTTCCCTCGTGCATAAATAATAGTCATAGGCACAGAATGTTCCCTCGTGCATAAATGATATAATCATCGGCACGAAATGTTCCCTCGTGCATAAACAATAATCATCGGCACGGAATGTTCCCCGTGCATAATTAATAATCATCGGCACAGAATGTTCCCTCCTGCATAAATAATAATCATCGGCATGGAATGTTCCCTCGTGCACGATGAATATGAAAACAACAATTGATATGAAAGTTTAACAATACGACATTTCAAATGTACATACATAATCAACACAATTCTATTGTCCTGGCAAGGGACTCAGCTATAACCAATATCACTCAGAAGTATCATATCAACAGTAAAACCCTCAGCCGAACACATAATCAAGAACTTTCTACGTCAAGAAATAACCTCAAGGTACCACTTCCAAGGTTCCCAATAATTCACAGCACAGAGGATATCAAAGAACATTAAATAACTCATCAAAATTCGACTCACGGGCATGCTTGATCACAACATATATGTACCCATCACCTCACTTATACGTTGGACATGCGTTACACATAGCAAATAAGACTCTATACCTATTCCCTTAAGCTAAGGTTAGGCCAAACACTTACCTCGGCTCCAAGAATGCAAGTCAAGCCTCAATCACGGCCTTTCCTCTTGAATCCGACTCCGAAACGATAATATCTAGACATAATTGACTTAATAACATCAATAATTATTCAATAACTCAATCCCAAAGCCTAATTATACATTTCCCATAATTCTTCCAAAAATACCAAAAATTCGATCCCGGGCCCGCTTGGTTCAAACTCGAGGTTCGGACCAAAACCCGATAACCCATTCCCCCATGAACCCGAATATAAAATTTGTTTTGAAATCCAACCCCAAAATGAGGTTGAATTCCCAAAATTTCCAAAAGCCCTAACTCTACCCAAAAAACCCCAAATTCTACCGTTGATTCCATGTTTTTAGGCCTAAAATCTAATGATGAAGAAAATAGAAGAAATTAGAGTTAAGATTACTTACCTAAGTGGTTATGGAGGAAGAGCAACTTGGAAATCGGCTATGGGGTTCGGAGAAGAAGGAGATGGTGAAAAATATGAAAATCCCGTAATGGGATTCTGTTTTGGACATTTTAAATAGCTGGGCAAAAATGACCTACGCAATCGCGACAGGTCTCCTGCGATCGCGCAGAGTACTGGACCTAGATCATCGCGATCGCGAAGAAGGGATCGCGATCGCAGAGTATACTAACACAGCCTATCGCGATCGCGACACGGGGGTCGCGTTCGCAGCTGGGCAAAAATGACCTACGCAATCGCGACAGGTCTCCTGCGATCGCGCAGAGTACTGGACCTAGATCATCGCGATCGCGAAGAAGGGATCGCGATCGCAGAGTATACTAACACAGCCTATCGCGATCGCGACACGGGGGTCGCGTTCGCAGGGGGCAAAATAGCACCCAGCCCCCAGCCCGCATTTGCACTACGCGTTCGCGTGTGGCCCTTCGTGATCGCGTAGAGCACTGCCCCCAGGCTCCGCGATCGCAACCCAGGTCCTGCGTTCGCGTAGGGTAATTTCCCAACCCCCAGCCATAAGCACATCGCGATCGCGTGAATTACACCGCGATCGCGGAGAGTAAATCACAGAACACCAGATTTTTCTAACTCTTTTGCACCCCGACACTTACCCAAAACTCAGCCGAGTCCTCGAGGCTCAAAACCAAATATATACACGCCTTCAAAATCATCCTACGAACTTATTCGAGTAATTAAACCACCAAATAACATCAAAACAATGAAGTAAACTAAAAAATTCATAGAATTTCCTCAAACTTCATAAACTATCAAATTTTTCATTTTTGATCCGAAACACGTCAAACCAAGTCCGTTTCTTACCAAATTTTACAGATAACTCACATAACACATATTGAACCTGTTCCGGGCTCCGGAATCATAATACGGGCTCGGTAACACAGATTTCACATCAAAGTTCATTTTCAAAAGTCTTTATTATTTTCAGAAAACAATTTTCTTTAAAAATTCATTTCTCGGACTTGGGACCTCGAAATTTGATCCGGGCATACGTCCAGGTCCCATATTTTCCTACGGACCCTCCGAGACCGTCAAATCACGGGTCTGGGTCCGTTTATCAAAAATGTTGACTAAAGTCAACTTTATTCCATTAATTATCATAAATTCAACTGTTTAACACATTTTCACATAAAGGCTTCCCGGCTACTCGCCCGGGCTGCGCGCGCACATCGAGGTGAGATTAACGGAGGCTTTCGGGGCCTCGGAACACAATTTTTGCTAAATTTACACAAGATGACCTTTTGGGTCATCACAATCTCCACCTCTAAAACAACCGTTCGTCCTCGAACAGACATAGAAAGGTACCTGAATCGGGGAAAAGGTGGGGATATCGGCTCTGCATATCGGACTCGGACTCCCAAGTAGCTGCCTCAACAGGCTGACCTCCCCACTGAACACGAACCGAAGGCGAAGGATAACTCTTCGATCTCAACTGTCGCACCTGCCGGGCTAATATGGCTACCGGCTCCTCCTCATAAGACAAATTNTCGCCTATCATAAATGCCAAATTTCGAACTCTGCGATCCGCATAACTCTTCTGCCTGGACTGAGCTGTACGAAGTCTATCCTGAATGATCTTCACCTTGTCCAAGGCATCCTAGACTAACTCAGAACCCAACAATCTAGCCTCCCCCTGCTCAAACCATCCGACTAGAGACCGACACCGTCTACCATACAACGCCTCATACGGAGCCGTCTGAATGCTCGGCTGATAGCTGTTGTTGTAGGCAAACTCAGCTAAAGGCAAGTACTGGTCCCATGAACCACCGAAGTCAATGACACAAGCTCGCAACATATCCTCCAAAATCTGAATAGTACGCTTGGACTGCCCGTCCGTCTGAGGATGAAATGCTGTGCTCAAATCAATCTGTGTGCACAACTCTCGCTGAAATACTCTCCAGAAATGGGAGGTAAACTGAGTACCTCGGTCTGATATAAT
>MDKI01057641.1:0-48653 GCA_005239505.1 Nicotiana paniculata | reverse complement strand
TTACGAAATTGTAGAAAAATTATATTCTGTTGTTTATATATTTTGTATATATATTTTATTTAATTATTGTATTAAAGTTGAACAATATTGTATAAAATTATATTTAAGTGGTATGATATTGTAGTTGTATGTAACTGAGTAGAAATAATGTAAGAAAATTGTAGATAAATTGTATAATATATAATTAGTTGTATGGAATTTATTTTTACTATGTATAAATCAGATACAAAATATACAAAAAATATATTGTATAAATTTGTATTTAAGTTGTATGTTATTGTAGTTGTGTTTAACTGGGTAGAAATAATGTGTGAAAGTTGTAGATAAGTTGAATAATATATAATTAGTTGTATGAAATTTATACTTACTGTGTATAAATCAAATACAAAATATACAAAAAATATATTGTATAAAATTTGTATAAAAATTATATTTAAGTGGTATGATAATGTAATTATATATAATCATCTTTGCTGAATTATGAACAACTTTCAAAATTCTGTCTTGAGAAAATAGGAGCTTTGTTATACTGCTGTACTTGCATATTCCCTAGCAAAAAGTATTCATTTCTTCTGAATCTTCGTATCTTTTTCATGTGTACCTCTATGACCAACTTGTACGTTTTTGTAGAAGAATATCTTATCAATGTTGATTTATTTTTGAGGTAGGTGATTTTTGAAGCGGTTCTTACATCCTGCTGTTGTTTCTATCTACGATTACATTTTCCTTTGGGATGAAGATTTGGGCGTGAAGAATTTCCACCCCGGAAGGTAAAACAATTGCATAAAATATGTGTTTATTTTGTTTGTGTAAATATATATTATCAGCATGTAGAAATTTGATACAAGTTTTACTTCACTTCTGGTGGAATATTGATTAAAAAAACAATCAAATTTTTGGTATAAATAATCAGGTCTAATATTATTTTAGGAACTATCAAATCATTTTAACCGTAAGTGGCAAGTGATTGAAAGATCCTTAGGTTATTGTCCTCTTCCCTTTTGTTACAATTGGCTTCGCATCTGAAGTCGTCCCTTCTGAATCTTCGTGTCTTTTTCTTAGCTATTCATTGATTTTACCTACACGCTAATCAAATATCCTCAGAGTGACTTGTGAATATTAATTATTTAATCCTTGAACTGAGATTCTTTTTGTTCCCGGTGACGGACACGGAATTTTGGTCTTTAGGCAGGACGCACATACGGTGATGGAGTTAATCTTTCACTCGAAGTATTTTCACGAAAAATTTAAGTGTGGGTGAAAGATCAGGAGAGAAAAGGGGAAAAAAGGAAAATAATGTAACTACATTCCTTGATTGAAGGTGCAAATAATGGATTTGGAACCTTTTAAGATGGATTGTATATATTTTGTAAACAAAATTTGTTTATGCGGGGTAATTAACTAAACATGAATATTAAAGGGTAACAAAGTTTCAAATAGTGTATAAGAATGAAAAAATCCCTTAATTATTTAAGTTCAATAAATACAGATTTGATAAATAGTCCAAATGCATTGGGCTAGTCATTCGGTTGGGCTATAAATGATGAGCCTACTTCATTAGGCCCAAGATATCATCTTCCTAGAGACCCAGTTTGGTGTCATATGTCAAATGACGTGGCACGCCAAGTCAAACAGAAGAGCCAATGGGATCATGCCACGTGTTAGAATGACAAGACATGCCGAGTCAAATTTAAAGGCCAATGAAACTGCGCCACATGTGCAAGTGACATGTTGAGGCAATCAAATGCGGTCATGTCACACTTCAATTTGATTGGCCGGAAAGAGTTTGTTCTTATCATAACTCCTCCCTTCCACAACTATAAATATGGATCGTCATAATTCAGAAAAGGGACTAGATATTTTAACAAGAAGCAAGAAAGAGCTCGTGGATCAAACGTTGCAAATTCCACCACAAGTTTCAAATTTCAAGTAATCAAGTTCAAGTTCAACAAATGAAGCTCAAGCTCAAGCTCAAGCTCAAGAACGAAGAACAAATCAAGATTCAAGGAGTACGAGTTTAAATCAAAGTTTGTGCTAGTTGATTCAAGATCATCGTATGTGACAACAAATATATGTTCAAGACCAAACTCAAAAGACCTTGAAATTAAATACTACAATTGTTACAATATTTTTCGGTCTTGATTTTATTTTCTCGATACAATTTATTGTCTACGGTTAGTAACTGGCATCGGCATGATTACTGTTGTTATCATTATTTTCTTTAAGCAATATAACAAGAAATACAAATAAATATACATATTAGAATTAATAAAACGAAAAGGGAAAAAAAGTTGGTGTGATCCGGCAAACATAACATTTCTCTTTGCTGAATTGGGGTCTCATCCCTCTACGGATGGTTTGACTTCTCTGTAAATCTCTCTCGTGACATTAATTGTAAATTAAAATGGCAATTGTTCTTATTTTGGGGATACAAAATCGATTGCATTTACCCAAAAAATGTATATAATATACATATATGCAAAAAAGAAAAAAAATATTGCCAGCTATTATTTTTGGGAGCGGCTAAAAGTATATATTTATCTTTATTTATTTTATTACTTCTTCCGTCTCAAACATTAACTGTCATGAAAAACTGATATTTATTTCAAAAGATTTGAAATTTTATAAAAACAAGAAGTTATTTATTGCTTCTTTTTCCCAAACCTAGTCTCAGCCGTTCAACTTATGTACTACTCCCCTGGTCCACAATAAGTGACCAATTTACTTTTGCCATGTCCATTAAGAAAATATTAAATTCTATATAAAAATACCTAGTATGACTAAGCTATCCTTAATTAAATATTTAATGTGAGAAGTAAGAAAACTTTTTAGGGATATGTACATAAGGGTAATTTTGTAAAATTAAATTGAATTCTTTTTTGATTATATAAATGGACACTTATTTTGGACCAAAATAAAAAAATTAATTAATCACTTATTGTAGACAGGAAGGAGTATAAAATATGCATATGTGAGAGCATTGTTGATCCTCTTTTATGTAAAAAATAAGGAAAAAGAAGAACGCAACAGAGTTTAATTCAAGTCAAACCTGAAGCCTAATGAGAAGAACATTTATATATTAATATTACTATGACTAAGAGCTCTATATAATGCATCCTTTGTCTGACCATGTGGATATGAGATTTCCCAAACCATATTTTTCTGTCAATTAATTAATTTCTGTAATTAATAAAGCACCATGAATTCTCCTCTGAGGAGCAGTTGAAGTTGGCATGTGATATCATCGACCCTCTGCTTAAACTCTTCTCCTTGCTTTTAGACGAAGATTTTAGAGTCACCGCATTGTAAAAATTAAACGGAGCGTCCTATTCTGTCGCTCCCATTTAATTTATATTTATATTTTTAAAATTATTTAACTTATACCTTAATTTTGATAACTTCATATGCCTCTTCTTCTTTCTCCTGACATATGCGCTCTTTTTTTTCTCCTCTTCTTCTTTTCTCTCTCAAACACATGAGACTTTGTGTAAATATTATTGGTTGGAAATGAAGTACACTATTTTGTCTATTGTTATTTCGATGGTGAATGACAAAGGTAGTGATAAAGTAATTAGAGGAAATTAGAGAACATCAACGCTAGCAAAACAATTTGCAACGAATTACTTCTTTGCTGCTTGGTAGTCTAGTGAGGATTTCATAAAGGAGTTCGTCTGTTAAATTGTTGAAAAGAAAACATTAAATATAAATGTAATTCAAGAAAGAAAAATATTAGTGGCAAGTAGAATCCTGAGCTTTAATTAAAATTATTTTACAGTTTTATTTGTAATAAAATAATTTCTTTTTCCAATTTGTTCGCAACATCACTGATGTGGAAATTTGCACTATAAATTATCTGAAGTTTGCACTATCTGGATTTCAAATATAACACGCTAATTTTGTCCTGACGTTTGCACTACAAATTGAAGAACTTCAGACTAATTTGTCTGAAGTTTGTACTATGAAGTGAAGTTTTTCCGATTACCTTTGCAAGTTAGGCCAAACTTAAGGTGAAAATATTTTGAAGTTTTGCTTTAATAAGTTTGTCCTTGCATTATGAACTGAAGTTTGCCTGATTGCTGTTGCAAGTCAGGCCAAACTTCAAGAAAAAATATTTGAAGTTTTGTTTTGATAAGGCTACACTTCAGGCAAAAAATTCTAAAGTTCAAACTTCAGACATGCACAATTGAACTGAAGTTTGCCCTTGCACTATGAACGGAAGTTTGCGTGATTGCCTTTGCAAGTCAGGCCAAACTTTAGGCAAAAATATCTGAAGTTTTGCTTTGATAAGGTTATACTTCAGGCAAAAATTCTGAAGTTCAAACTTCAGACATAAATTTTTGCTACTTCAGGCCCGTATGTTTGAAGTTACCCGAAAAGTGACTACATGTATAATTTTTTGTGCAAAGTGGGTATAAGTTCAATGGTGATCCAAAAATTGGGTATAAATGCAAATGCCCCCAACCACATTGACAAATCTCAAAGCCAATTTCCAGTTTCAATATCCCACCTTGCTAGGAAACAGTGGTAGTTGTATACCGGTAAAACTCGAGCTCCGGATATATATGATTGCGAAGGATCGGAATTGAAGCAAAGGTCTCATCGAGTCAGATTCCGGGGGCACAATGACTGCCCTCGAGAATATTGGGGTTATGATTCGAGATTGATCCAAATTCTGAAAGACTTCGGAGAAAATTGTCGGGCAATCAAGCACGCCCAACAGAAGGTCGTAATATCTGCAAACGGCCGGATATCACGGCATGGATCTCGCCATGTATCGATGAATAACCGGCAATAAGTTAAAGAGAAGATTTTTTAGCTTTTATGGAATTGTACTTCCTCATTTTTTTTTAAAGATTAATACGTCTGAATCTGAATACACATCAGAATATCAAGATGTGTATTATGATTAAGATATCTGAATCTAAATACACATCTGAATATTAAGATGTGTATTAAGACCTGAATACTAAATGATTAAGACTGTTTTATTTTTAACATCTGAATGTATAAAATTTATCTTTATTTAAAAATTAATAAACATAAAATTCAAATGAAATATTAATTAATCTAATATTCTATCAATAAAATATATAATTTTTTAAAAAAAATAATAGTTGTTAATGGTGATGGCTAACGATGGTGCTTGTGAATGCCGACTAGAGGCAGTGATTAGTGGTAGATTTGGTCGATGGTGGTGGTTCAGGGTAGTAGCTAGTGGTGGAGGATGGTGGTGATAGTGGTGTTAGTTAATAAAGGCGGATGGTAGCGAGTGGTGATAGTTAATAAAGGCGGATGATGGTGATAATTATGATTGTGTAACGACCCGGTCCGTCGTTACGTAGAACCTGCATTATAATTGTTGTTATTGACTTGTCATAGGTTGGTTATTCTATTATTGATGTGTTAGAGTCGATAGGCTTGAAAGCGGAATGGTTAAATGAGAATTCAGTAACTTAGTCTGTAAAGATAGCCTTATAATGGGAAAAGTCAACTGAGAGTTGACTTATTGGGAAACGACCTCGAAATGCGGATTTTATGGCTCGGATAGCTTCGTTAGGTGATTTGGGACTTAGGAGTGTGTTCGGAATATTTTTGTGATGTCCGATGTAGAATTAGGCTTGAATTGGCGAAAGTTAGTTTTTTGCGATTTCCGGTTGGCAGTGGAAAATAGGCTATTGGGGTCGGAATGGAATTCCGAAAGTTGGAGCAGGTTCATAATGTCAATTTGGATATGTCTGCAAAGTTTCAGGTTAATCCCAGCTGTTTTGGGTAGTTTCGGCATTATTGGTGGAATTTAGAAAATTCAAAGTTCATAGGCTTGAATTCGATGTGTTTTTGGGATTTTGATGTTGTGTTTGATGTTTCTAAGGCTCGACTAAGTTTGAATGATCATATATGATGTTTTGTATGTTTGGTTGGGGTCCCGAGGGGATCGGGATGGTTTCAGATTGTTAACGGGGAGTTTGGAATGGTTTTGATATTTTTGATGTTGCTATTACTGGTGTTTTCGCACCTGCGGATGGGGAGCCGCAGGTGCGGTTCCGCAGGAGCGAACGTGGCACCGCAGGTGCGGAGGTTTGGCTGAGCGAGAGGATTCCGAAGGTGCGAGTAAATTGCTGCACCTGCGAGGCCGCAGGTGGGGGAGGTCGATCGAAGGTGCGGAAGTTAGGGACCTGGAGATTTTCCGCAGGTGCGCACCTGGGATCCGCAGGTGCGAGTAAGTGGTCGCAGGTGCGGAAACGCTGGACAGAAAAGTATAAAAGCGTGCCTTCGCGAATTTCAGCCATCTTTTTCAATATTTCATCCGGGTTGAAGCTTTTCGAAGGGTTTTGAAGAAGGGATTCGATAGTTCTTCATTGAGGTAAGGTTTTTGGATTCTAAACTCGTTTATATGTGATTAAAGGTCGGATTTATGGTAAAAAATTAGGAAAAAATTAGTGCAATTTGGGTAATTAGGGCTTGGGATTAAGAGTCTTTAAAATGGGGATTTGAGGGGTCATTTGGACTCCGAATTTAGTGTTCTTTATATGTACGGACTCGTGAGATGATGAAGAATAGGTTTGTATAAAAATTTCTGAGTTTTGGAACATGGGCCTGGAGGGTCGGGTTTGACCAATTTAAGGATTTTTGAGTATTTTTGATACATTTCGATTGGGATTAGTTCCTTAGCATATTATAATGATATACATCTGATTGTTGGTAGATTCAGAGCACTCAGAGGCTGAAATTAGAGGCAAGGGCACTGCGGAGTAGTGTATTAGCCGGTTTTGAGGTAAGTAACGCTTCCAAACTTGGAATTGAGGGTTCGAAACCCCAAACTATTTGATATTTGATGTTAATTAAGGTGACGCACTTGCCAAGTGACGGGCATGCGGACGTTTACCGAATATTTGTAGCCTGGCTCATCCCATGGCACTGTCTAATGGTCATCTCAGGTTGAGATTTGTATTGTGAAAGTGGTATTACCTTGAACGCAATAGAAATCATGCTAAGTATAAATGTTAAGGCTTCAAGCCGATATGTTCAGACCGGAACAGTCGATTATTGCTTTCTCTATTTATGATTATTGTTTTCATGTACTCAGTCCTGTTATAGTATATGTTTTATGCCTCAGTCTCGTAAGTTGCTAGTTTATTCTATATTATCATTGGTTTGAGATGATTTTCATATGTTCGAGCATTGTGAGTGAGACTGGAAGGTACTGACTGAGTGAGGCTTGGAGCCTGGTTTTGAGACAGTTATGAGGTCGGACTGCACACCGTACTGATCCTGGAATCATGCCTTCGTTGGCTTGATATAGTGCTTGGGCTGAAAGGAGCCCCTCCGGAGTCTTTACACCCCCAGTGAGCACACAGATACATTTCCCTGGACATGGATCTTGTCTGAGTATTATGTTCCGGAGATGGATTTTCTCTGTGGTTATTATGTTCCGGAGATGGATCTTCTCTGTGGGGGATGGATCGACCTTTTTCCTCAGTACTTGGTGACTGTGTTACTTGTGTTTATGTAATATCCGGGATGGACTTCCCTGGGCTGGAATACCGTAGTCTAGTACTGAGTGGACCACCTTATGAGAGTTTGATTACTGAGCATACATCATTCTTGATTCTATATGTATTCATGCTAGTATGCAGAGTTACAGACATATATTGATGCATCATGTTTATTTCCTGATATATTACTGTCATGTCCAAGTTATATACTGTTTTCGAATTATCGGAGGTTTAGTCCGTCACTACCTATCAGCCCGTAGTTTGGTTTCGTTACTACTGCATTGGTGTACTCACGTTACCTCTGCACCTTGTGTGCAGATCCAGGTGCATCAGGATTCAACTCTGGTCAGTGAGTAGCAGCAATTTCATCAGAGTTGATGAGGTGGCAGCTGGCGACTGTGATCTCGTCTTCTCTTCCTTTTCTACCTTCGTATTTATTTTCAGACTATGTTGGTCATTTCTTTTTGGTTGTATTAAGTATTAGCACCTCATGACTGTGTGACACTAGATCCGGGATTTGTAGGAGTTGGGTGTTTATTTTTTTTATAAACCTGTTTTCAAATTCAAACTTACTATTATTATTGATTTCAGACTTGTTAAGAAGGATATTATATTGGTAATTGTATTTAGTAGATAAAATGGGTGGCTTGCCTGGTTCCACGACAGGCGTCACCACGACTCCGGAAATGGGTCGTGACAAGTTGGTATCAGAGCCCTAGGTTAAATGGGTCTCATCAGTCATGAGCAGGTTTAGTAGAGTCTTGCGGATCGGTACAGAGACGTCTCTACTTATCTTCGAGAGGCTACAGAACCCTTAGGAAAGTCCCACATCTTTGAGTTCTGTCGTGCGACTCTGTTGAATTCTGAAACTAAAATTCTATTTTTTTCATTCTCTCACAGATGGTGAGGACTCGTGCTACCGATAGTGGTGGCCAGATCCCAGCAGGACCAGCCCGAGGTCGAGTCCGTGGTCGAGGCTGTGGCAAAGGGACGGGTGAAGCCCGCACAACAGTCGGGGCAGCACTTGTGGACCCTCCCATTGCTTAGGAGCAGGTCCCCGCAACTGATATTCCAGCGGGGCAGACTCAGGCACCAGCGGTGCCCATTGTGATTCCGGGTCTTCAGGAGACCCTAGCCCAGATTTTGACGGTGTGCACCAGCTTGGCACAAGTCGTCGCTATGTCCACTACTGCTACTACTTCTCAGGCCGGGGGAGGCATCCAGACTCCAACTGCCCGGACACCTGAGCAGGTCACCCAGGGACTTCAGACACCTGGGGCAGCCCCAGTGCAGTAGATTGCTCCGATACAGGATTATGTGGTCCCAACTTTAGCTGATGATGAGCAGTGTAGGTTGGAGAGGTTCATCAGACTCCAGCCTCCGAATTTTGGTGGTTCAGAGGGCGAGGATGCCCAGGCCTTCTTGGAAAAGTGTCAGAGGATACTATGTACTGCAGGGATATTAGAGGTTAGTGGGGTTTCATTCACTACATTCCAGTTTTCAGGAGCTGCACTTGCTTGGTGGGAGGCCTATGAGAGGCGTAGACCCGCTGATGCATCGCCCCTTACATGGCACCAGTTCTCCATTCTCTTTCTGGAGAAGTATATACCACAGTCTCACAGAGGAGCTGCGTAGAGAGTTTGAGCAGTTGCGTTAGGGAGACATGACCGTGACATAGTATGAGATGAGGTTCTCTGAGTTAGCTCGTCATGCCATCTGGCTAGTTCCCACAGACAGAGAGAAGATTCAGAGATTTGTTGATGGTCTCACTTATTAGCTACGGATTTTTCTGACCAGGGAGAGGGTATCCAGTGCTTCTTTTGAGGAGGTAGTTGACATAGCCAGGGAGATTGAGTCAGTACGCCGCCAGGAGCGTGTTGAGAAAGAGGCCAAGAGGCCTCGAGGTTCTGGTAGTTATAGTGGTGAGCACTCAGGAGGTCAGTCTCGACACAGTAGAGGCAGACAATTCAGGCCCCTCCTCCATCTCATCCAGCTTACAGTGGTGCTGCATCAGGATATGGTCTGCGTAGCTCTTATCCGGACCGTTCCTCATTTAGTGCACTTCCAGCCTAGAGCTCATCCCGACCACCATCAGTTCAGGGTTCCTCAGCACATGGTTCTCCTAGCATCTACTCTGGTTCTAGGGGTTCCCTTCAGTCCCCATCGTCAATTACTGGGAGGGGTTGTTTCGAGTGTGGGGATCCGGGTCACATCAAGAGGTATTGTCCCCGCCTTTTTGGTAATTCATTTAAGCACAGGAGCCAGCCTCCAACTTCAGTACCAGTTTCTACACCACCCGCTCAGGCAGCTAGAGGTGGAGGTCAGTCAGTCAGAGGCCGCTCTAGAGGGGGAGGTTGGTCAGGTGGAGGGCAGGCCCGTTTCTATGCACTTCCGGGTAGACTAGATGCCATAGCTTCAGATGCAGTGATTACAGGTATTATCTCAGCCTGTCACCAGGATGCTGCAGTATTATTTGATCCTGGTTCTACGTATTCATATGTTTCTTCATACTTTGCACATTTCTTTGATACGCCCCGTGAGTCTTTATTTTCAGCTGTTCACGTGTCGACTCCGGTGGGGGATACTTTTGTGGTAGACCGGGTGTACCGATCTTGTATTATATCTATTGGGGGTCGGGAGACTCGGGCAGATCTATTATTGCTTAGCATGGTTGACTTCTATGTAATTTTGGGCATGTACTGGCTATCTCCATGCCATGCGGTTCTCGACGGTCACGCCAAGACCGTGACCTTAGCGATGCCCGGATTGCCAAGGATTGAGTGGAGAGGTTTGGTGGAGTACGTGCCTAGCAGGGTGATTTCCTTCTGAAGGCTCAGCGTATGATTGGGAAGGGGTGTGAGTCTTATCTGGCCTTTGTGAGAGATGTTAGTAGTGAGACTCCTTCCATTGATTCTATTCCTGTGGTCCGTGAGTTCCCGGACGTTTTCCCAGCAGACCTGCCAGACATGCCACCTGGCAGGGACATTGATTTTGGTATTGACTTATTGCCTAAGACCCAACCTATCTATATTCCTCCTTACCGCATGGCCCCATAAGAGTTGATGGAATTGAAGGAAAAACTTAAGGAACTCCTAGATAAGGGGTTAATTCGGCCTAGTGTGTCGCCTTGGGATGTGCCGGTGTTGTTCGTAAAGAAGAAGGATGGATCCATGCATATATGCATTGACTATAGGCAGCTGAACAAGGTTACGGTGAAGAACTGGTATCCTTTGCCCCGTATTGATAACTTGTTTGATCAGCTTCAGGGAGCTAGGGTGTTCTCCAAGATAGACTTGAGGTCTGGGTACCATCAGTTGAAGATTCAGTATTCTGATATTTCGAAGACTACTTTTAGGACCAGATATGGCCACTACGAGTTTCTGGTTATGTCTTTTGGGCTGACCAATGCCCCAGCCGCGTTCATGCATTTGATGAACAGTGTGTTTCAGCCTTACCTTGATTCATTCGTGATTGTGTTCATTGATGACATCCTGGTGTACTCTCGTATCCAAGAGGAGTACGCTCAGCATTTGAGGGTTGTGTTGCAGAGATTGAGGGAGAAGAAGATTTATGCAGAGTTCTCCAAATGTGAGTTTGGCTTGGTTCGGTAGCTTTCTTGGGTCACATAGTGTCTAGTGAGGGCATTCAGGTGGACCCGAAGAAGATAGAGGCAGTGCAGAGTTGGCCCAGACCGTCCTAAGCTACGGAGATTTGGAGTTTCCTAGGTTTGGCGGGTTATTACCGTCGCTTTGTGGAGGGATTTTCTTCTATTGCTTCACCTTTGACCAGATTGACCCAGAAGGGTGCTCCATTCAGATGGTCCGATGAGTGCAAGGAGAGCTTCCCGAAGCTCAAGTTAGCATTGACCACAACTCCGGTATTGGTATTACCTACGGGTTCGGGTTCTTACACAGTCTATTGTGATACTTTTAGAGTTGGATTGGGAGCGGTTTGATGCAGGACGGTAGGGTGATTGCCTACGCGTCCAGACAGTTGAAGGTGCACGATAAGAATTATCCAGTGCACGATATTGAGTTAGCTTCCATTGTTCATGCCTTAAAGATCTGGCGACACTACTTGTATTGGGTACAGTGTGAGATTTTCACTGATCATCGTAGCTTACAGTATCTACTAAGGCAGAAGGACCTGAATTTGCATCAGAGGAGATGGTTAGATATTCTTAAGGACTATGACTTAACTATTTTGTATCACCCGGGGAAGGCCAATGTAGTGGCCGATGCCTTGAGTCGCAGAGCCGAGAGTTTGGGGAGCCTAGCTTACCTTTCAGCAGCAGAGCAACCGTTAGCACTTGATGTTCAGGATTTAGCGGGACAATTGGTGAGATTGGATTTGTCAGACCCTCCGCGGGTGGTAGCTAGCATGGCTTCTCGGTCTTCTTTATTCGATCAGATTAAGGCACGACAGTATTATGACAGCCACTTGTTAGTTCTTCTGGATAGAGTTCGTCGGGGTGATGCCCGGGATGTGACTATTGGTGATGACGAAGTTATGAGGATGCAGGGCCGTATTTGTATGCCCAATGTGGATGGTATTTGAGAGTTGATATTAGCAGAGGCTCACAGTTTGCGGTATTCTATTCATCCGGGTGCCGTGAAGATGTACCAGGACTTGAGACAGCAGTATTGGTGGAGGCGGATGAAGACAGATATTGTTTATTATGTAGCACGGTGTCTCAACTGCCAGCAGGTCAAGTATGAGCACTAGAGACCGGGTGGATTACTCCAGAGGTTAGATATTCCGGAGTGGAAGTGGGAGCGGATTACCATGAACTTTGTAGTTGGGCTTCCACGAACTTCGAAGGGTTTTGATGCTATTTGGGTCATTGTAGATAGATTGACCAAGTCCGCGCACTTCATTCCTGTCATCACTTCATATACTTCAGAGCGGTTAGCTGGTATTTACATTAAAGAGATTGTCCGATTGCATGGAGTTCCGGTTTCTATTATTTCTGACAGAGGTACTCAGTTCACATCTCAATTTTGTAGGGCCGTACAGAGAGGTATGGGTACTGAGGTAGAGTTGAGCACTGCATTTCATCCTCAGACCGATGGGCAGTCGAAAAAGACTATTCAGATTTTGGAGGACATGTTACGGGCTTGGGTGATTGATTTTGGTGGTTCATGGGATCAGTTCCTACCACTAGCAGAGTTTGCATATAATATTAGCTACCAGTCCAGTATTCAGATGGCCTCGTATGAGGCTTTATATGGTAGGAGGTGTAGATCTCCGGTTGGTTGGTTCGAGCCTGGTGAGGCTAAGTTATTGGGCACGAATTTGATTCAGGATGCGTTGGAGAAGGTGAAGTTGATTCAGGAGTGACTTCGCACGGCGCAGTCTAGATAGAAGAGTTATGCGGACCGGAAGGTTCGGGATGTGTCCTTTATGGAAGGGGATAAGGTGCTGCTGAATGTATCACCCATGAAGGGTGTTATGAGGTTCGGAAAGAGAGGAAATCTAAGTCCGCAGTTTACTGGTCCTTTCGAGGTGCTTCATAAGGTTGGAGAGGTGGCTTATAGACTTGCCTTGCCACAAGTCTATCGAGTGTTCATCCGGTATTTCATGTGTCGATGCTCAGAAAATATGTTGGTGACCCGTCTCATGTCTTAGACTTCAGCACAAATTAGCTCGAGGATGATACGTCTTATGAGGTGGAGTCAATGGCTATTCTGGCTCGTGAGGTCAGAAAGTTGAGGTCAAAGGAGATAGCTTCAGTGCAGGTGCAATGGAGAGGTCATCCAGTGGAGGAGGATACTTGGGAGACCGAGGGGGAGATGCAGAGCAGATATCCTCACTTGTTTGAGACTCCATGTATGTTTCTAGACCCGTTTGAGGATGAAAGTTTGTTTAAGAGGGGGAGAATGTAACGACCCGGCCCGTCGTTACGTAGAACCTGCATTATAATTGATGTTATTGACTTGTCATAGGTTGGTTATTCTATTATTGATGTGTTAGAGTCGATAGGCTTGAAATCGGAATGCTTAAATGAGAATTCCGTAACTTAGTTTGTAAAGATAGCCTTATAATGGGAAAAGTCAACTGAGAGTTGAATTATTGGGAAACGACCTCGGAATACGGATATTATGGCTCGGATAGCTAGGTGATTTGGGACTTAGGAGTGTGTTCGTAATATTTTTGTGATGTCCGATGTAGAATTATGCTTAAATTGGCGAAAGTTAGTTTTTGGTGATTTTCGGTTGGCAGTGGAAAATAGGCAATTGGGTCGGAATGGAATTCCGACAGTTGGAGCAGGTTCGTAATGTCATTTTGGATATGTCCGCAAAATTTCAGGTTAATCGGAGTTGTTTTGGGTAGTTTCGGCATCGTTGGTGGAATTTAGAAAATTCAAAGTTCATAGGCTTGAATTCGATGTGTTTTTGTGGTTTTGATGTTGTGTTTGATGTTTCGAAGGCTCGACTAAGTTTGAATGATCATATATTATGCGTTGGTATGTTTGGTTGGGGTCCCGAGGGGCTCGGGATGGTTTCGGATTATTAACGGGAGTTTGGAATGGTTTTGATGTTTCTGATGTTGCTGTTACTGGTGTTTTCGTACCTGCGGATGGGGAGCCGCAGGTGCGTTTCCGCAGGAGCGGACGTGGCACCGTAGTTGCGGAGGTTTGGCTGAGCGAGAGGATTCCGCAGGTGCGAGTAAATTGCTGCACGTGCGAGGCCGCAGGTGCGGGAGGTCGATCGTAGGTACAGAAGTTAGGGACCTAGAGATTTTCCGCAGGAGCGAGTAAGTGGTCGCAGGTGCGGACCCGCTGGATAGAAAAGTGTAAAAGCGTGCCTTCACGAATTTCAGCCATCTTTTTCAATATTTCATCCGGGTTGAAGCTTTTCGAAGGGTTTTGAAGAGGAGATTCGATAGTTCTTCATTGAGGTAAGGTTTTTGGATTCTAAACTCGTTTATATGTGATTAAAGGTCGGATTTATGGTGGAAAATTAGGAAAAAATCAGTGCAATTTAGGTAATTAGGGCTTGGGATTAAGAGTCTTTAAAATGGGGATTTGAGGGGTCATTTGGACTCCAAACTTAGTGTTCTTTATATGTACGGACTCGTGAGATAATGAAGAACAGTTTTGTATAAAAAATTTTGAGTTTCGGGACATGGTCCTAGAAGGTCGGGTTTGACCAATTTCAGGATTTTTGAGTATTTTTGATACATTTCGATTGGGATTAGTTCCTTAGCATATTATAATAATATACATCTGATTGTTGGTAGATTCGGAGCACTCGGAGGCCGAAATTAGAGGCAAGGGCACTGCAGAGTAATGTATTAGTCGGTTTTGAGGTAAGTAACGCTTCCAAACTTGGAACTGAGGGTTCAAAACCCCAAACTATTTGATATTTGATGTTAATTAAGGTGACGCACTTGCCAAGTGACGGGCATGCGGGCGTTTACCGAATATTTGTAGCCTGGCTCATCCCATGGCATTGTCTAATGGTCATCTCAGGTTGATATTTGTATTGTGAAAGTGGTATTACCTTGAACGCAATAGAAATCATGCTAAGTATAAATGTTAAGTCTTTACGCCGATACGTTCAGACCGGAACGGTCGATTATTGATGTCTCTATTTATGATTATTATTTTGATGTACTCAGTCCTATTATAGTATATGTTTCATGCCTCAGTCTCGTAAGTTGCTAGTTTATTCTATATTATCATTGGTTTGAGCTGATTTCCATATGTTAGAGCATTGTGAGTGAGACTGGAAGGTACTGACTAAGTGAGGCTTGAAGCCTGGTTTTGAGACAGTTATGAGGTCGGACTGCACACCGCAGCGATCCTGCAATCATGCCTTCGTTGGCTTGATATAGAGCTTGGGCTGAAAGGAGCCCCTCCGGAGTCTTTACACCCCCAGTGAGCGCACATATATTGAGGGATGGATTTTCCTGGACATAGATCTTGTCCGAGTATTATGTTCCGGAGATGGATTTTCTCCGTGGTTATTATGTTCCGGAGATGGTTCTTCTCCGTGGGGGATGGATCGGCCTTTTTCCTCAGTACTTGGTGACTTGTCACTTGTGTTTATGTAATATCCGGGATGGACTTCCCTGGGCTGGAAGGCCGTAGTCTAGTACTGAGTGGACCACCTTATGCGAGTTTGATTACTGAGCATACATCATTCTTGATTCTATATGTATTCTTGCTAGTATGCAGAGTTACATACATATATTGATGCATCGTGTTTATTTCCTGATATATTACTGTCATGTCCAAGTTATATACTGTTTTCGAATTATCAGAGGTTTTGTCTGTCACTACCTCTCAGCCCGTAGTTTGGTTTCGTTACTACTGAGTTGGTGTACTCACGTTATCCTCTGCACCTTGTGTGCAGATCCAGGTACATCGGGATTCAGCTCTGGTCAGTGAGTAGCAGCAGTTTCATTAGAGTTGACGAGGTAGCAGCTGGAGACCGTGATCTCGTCTTCTCTTCCTTTTCTACCGTCGTATTTATTTTCAGACTATGTTGGTAATTTCTTTTTGGTTGTATTAAGTATTAGCAGCTCATGACTGTGTGACACTGGATCCGGGATTTGTAGGAGTTGGGTGTTGATTTTTTTTATAAACCTGTTTTCAAGTTCAAACTTACTATTATTATTGATTTCAGACTTGTTAAGAAGGATATTATATTGTTAATTGTATTTAGTAGATGAAATAGGTGGCTTGCCTGGTTCCACGACAGGCGTCATCACGATTCCGAAAATGTGTAGTGACGGATTGAGAAAGGTGGTGGTAGTTTATAATGATGGGCAGGGCCGATTATGGTTGTTGACGGTGATGGGGTGGTTAGTTGTGGTAGTTGAGGTGGATGAGTGTTGTTTGTGGTTGAGAATGATGGTGGTGGGAGTGATGGGGATGGCGGGTGGTGGTAGTCGATTATGGTGGTGGTGGTGGTGGTGGTAGTGGTATGATGGTAGTTGATAATGGTTGGCGGTGGCGACAATTAATAATGAATATGGAGGATAGCATCTTAATGAAATTTAGTCTCTGTTTTGGATCTTAATCATACAGACCTATTCAGACCCATTAAGTGGTTCTGAAGTAAAAAAAACAAATGCACTTAATGATTAAGATCTGAATAATTAAGATTCAGACTTTAAAAACAAACTTAATGTCTGAGATCTGAATGATTAACATTCAGACCTTCATTTAGGGGGGGGGGGGGGCTGATAATTCATTAGACACATTGTAGCACGCATTTCAAAGCAATATATTACTCTTTTCACTGTTATTGTAAGCAATTTCTCTCGTTCATCAAAATTGTCCACTGTGAGCCCGGATCGAGGGTAAATACTTCACTAAGACTGGAATCGTCCTCCTCGCATGGTTTAAATTCACCGTATCTTTACTTGTCCATTCTAACCCAATTTATCGTTTTGTATCAAATTAATCTGCATATTCTTAAAACCACTTACAAATTTAATTGGTATTCGATTTTGAGGGTAAACAATAGTACTCCTTCCGTTTTAATTTATATGATAGTAAATTTTACTTGATATAAAGTCTAACATACTTAAAGAAATTATTTTGAAAATACTAAATACAATGTTAATAAAGTACTAGAAAAGCATATATTTGATAATGTCTAGCCCAACTCTGTACGTCATAGGTATCCACACCTACTGATTCCAAAAAGGAGCCCATTGGCCTGGGCTTTAGGACATCTATAATGGACAAGGCCCAAAGCCATCACGTAGCAGAAACAGTAAGACCCAAATGTGAATAAAGACAATATAGACAATGATTTTCTAGGAGGAAGTGCACAAATACCCGATTTTGGCGCCACTATTTAAGTTATATCTTAAGTTTATTTTTTTTGCAATTTTATCCGTTTCGGAGATAACTCAAACATGCGTGACTGAAGTAGCACAATACGCGTCTGAAGTCACAAATTTTAGTTGCAGTTAGAGACTTCAAATAAAAACGTCTTTAGTGCATCAAAAAATTTGGTTGCACTTCAAACACATACGTGTTAAGTGCATACGTCTTAAGTGAATGCACATAATTAGCTGCATTTAAGACGACTGCAAAAATAGCACTTAATATGCACTTAAGACATAAGTGTTTGAAGAACAACTAATTTTGCATGCACTTAAAATGTTATCATCTTAAGTTCATACTACCCCTAAAGAGAAACTTATTTTCGAGTTTCAACAATCCAACACATGACTCAACGTCCAAATCTACTCTAAATGAGCCTAAACTTAAAACATAAATTTCAAATATTCTAAAAACAAACCTCAATCATTAATTTATCAAAATAACAATAAATTTAACAAACTCATTTTGCAAGTAAGAAAAAAAAAACCTAGCAGTAGCAAAGAAAGAAGCGTTGTAGCAGCTCACTACTGTAAAACACTATAAATTACCTTAAAATATGCTCACTAAACCTGTCGTCACTTCTATTTTTACAACAACTAAGGAAGAGGAAGAGGAGGAAAACATATAAGAATTAGCTTGTCTGAAGTTATCAATTCTTTGGATACTAGTTAAAGTTTTTAAGAAAATAGGTACACGTCAAATGGGCCGACCAAATCGAATGCCCCATAAAATTTTTACGATTGTTTCCTATAGATATAAAACTAGGACACTATTTACCCCTTTTAACTAAGTTTTTGGATTTTTTTAAAGTAGCCAGAGTTTTTTTAATAAAAAATACAAATGTGGTCAAAATATACAACTTACATACAACTTGTGTATAACTTTTTGTTATATAGAATTCAGTCAAAACATATAACTTGCATCCAAAAAATTTTATGTGTAGAGTCCGGTCAAAACATACAAGTTGCATGTATTTTGTATAGTGTTTGTACAACCGACATACAAAAAACATATAATTTATTTATATATTGTTTTGAGTTTCAATCTAAAATCCCAACTAAAACTAATTCTTTTTTTCCCCAGAAGATTCTATCCTTATGATGGAGGAGTTAGGCTAGACTCCAACTTCTTCATTCCCAAAAATTATAGTTATATGGAGGAGGACATACACCTTGGCCTCTATTATATGATGAAGGTTGGCTGAAATCAACTTTCTCTAAACTGAGAGAGGTTAATAGACTAAAGATCGAGGGCCCCTTCCTTAAGCCTAGGAAACTTGGAAGGTTTGTAAGTAGGAATTACTTACAGATATGTAACAAGAGACCAAATACTAATGTTAGACTCCATCAGTAATAGCATCGCGAATCCTTCTTGTTTTGAACTAAAACAAACTCGAATTTCACTGAACTCCCTCAACATCGAGATGCAATCTCCAAAGGATATTCCTAACCATTTGCAATAATATTCAATTCAAATAAAAATAATTTTACAAATCTGATTTCTAATTCAAAGCTTCGATATTTTTACATAGTTCTCAATGAAACTTTTTAACAAATTTTATGTTTAGTAATTGTTAGATTATGCATTAGGTTATGGTAGATTATGCGTTAGATTTATAGATTCGTTGATCAAATATGTGAATGTGATTTAGTTTGTTGTAATCAACTCGATTATGATGTATTTTTCTCGCTAATTATACCTTCTAATGTTGAGTTATATAAATTTTTAGTTATATATATGCACTGATATAGGCACGATCGTCGAAGTCCTATAAATATGTAGAAGGACGAGAGGTATATATGTAGAAGGATGAGAGTTATGAGAAAGAGAGAAGGAGAGAAGAAGGGGAAGATTGAAACCTAGTTTCTTGCTTTGTATACACCTAGTAAATATAGTTATGTAACTAAACATGTAACGATCTGACAGATCGTTTTATTTTTTAGATTCCCGTTCCCCTAATTAAGACTATCCGTATGTGTTTTTACTATTTTATAACTTATGGGGATGATTGGTTTAGGTTTGGAAGGGTTCGGGTTGAAATCAGAACACTTAATTCTTTAATAGTGGCCAAGTTTGACTTGAGTCAACATTTTGAGTAAACGACCTCGGGAATGGGATCTGATGGCTTCAATAGGTTCATATGATGATTTTGAACTTGGACGTGTCTTCGGATCGAGTTTTGGGTGATCCAGAAGCGTTTCGACGCTTAATGTTGAAAGTTGGTTCATTGAAGGTTTTCTAGTTCTTTAAATTTGGTTTGGAGTATACTTTGGTCTTATCGAGGTTCGTTTGGGATTCCAAGCCTGGAAATAGGTCCGTATGGTGATTTGTGATTTGTACGCAAAATTTGGTGTCATTCCGAGTAGGCTAACTATGATTCGACGCGTTCTAAGCTAAATGAAAATTTTGAAGTTCATAAATTGATGCAAGTTAGTTTTTTGGGCTACGATTCTTGATTTCAATGTTGTTTTACGTGTTTTGAGGATTCGAGCAGGTCCGTATTATGTTTATGGACTTGTTGGTGCTATTGGTCGAGGTCTTGGGTGGCTCGGGTGAATTTCGGACTACCTGGAGCTAAGTCTGGAAATTTGATGTTGCTGGTTCTGGTTTCCTTCTTCGTGAACACAGAGGTGGAGTCGCGTTCGCGGAGAAGGGAATTGGAGGACTGGGCATTTTGACCTTCGCATTCGCGATCATGGGGCCGTGTTCGCGAAGGTCTGGGACTGGTAGCTTTCGCGTTCGCGTATACAGGCCCGCGTTCGTGTAAAATAAAGGACCGGGGGGTCAACCACGTTTTCTCTTTGCGTTCGCGAAGCTCAAGATACACAAGACTTCACGATTACAAAACTGCCCTTGCATTCGGGAAGAAGGTCTTCAGGGCCTGGGCCAGTTATGCCTTCGCGATCGCGACGCTTCTTTCGCGATCGCGAAGAAGAGATCACTTGGCAGACTTGATTTTAATACGGGACTTAGTCTCTTTTCTCTCATTTCCCACGTGGTCTTGATCGATTTTGAGTGCATTTGCTTGGAGATTTTCATCAATATCAAGAGGTAAGTGATCCCTATCAATTTTTGAGTTAAATACACGGATTATGGATAGGTTTAATTTGAAATTAAAGGAAAAGTTGTGGGATTTTTTGGAACCTAGGGTTTGGTAAAAATAAAATTTGACCACAAAATTGATTATGAAATTAGGAATAAATTATATATTTGAGTTTGTGAGGTCATGGGTAACATTTATATTCGACAATTTCGGGAACCTGGGCACTTGGGCCCCGGGGGCGAATTTTAGGAATTTTCCAAATTGGGTTGGGTAATTACTCATAGCTAAATTATGAACTTTTCAGCATATATTTATTAGTTTATACGAGTTTTGGTTAGTTTCGGAGTCCTCGACGTCGTTTGAGGAGTTCTAATGAGATTGAAGAGCAGGATTGAGGACTTGGAACCGAGGTAAGTCTCTTGCCTAACATTATAAGAGGGAAATTATCCCCTTAGGCGTATTGATTTTTTTTTGAGCTACTTGTTGTGAGGAGTTACGTACGCACGAGGTGACGAGAGTCCGTACGTATCTATATTCATGATATGTCTGGGTAGACTTAAATTTACATCATGCCTTTAATTTGATATTTTATGCCTATCTTGTGTGTTAATTATCTTGGTTTGGACTGAGATTAAGAATTTTAATTAGATATCGACTTGATCTCTTACTTTTAAAAAAATGGAAAATATTTGATAAGCTATAGATCCGTGTCTTCTCGTCTCGCATATGTATCCACGAGCGAGGTAAATTTCTTATTCTTAGGGAATCAGGTCGTCCGCCTCGACAGTGAAATAATTACTTTTATGGGATCGGGTCGTTCACCTCGGCAGGTTGGTAACACTATTCCTATTGGATCGTGTCGTTCGCCTGGGTAGCTTCGTACTTAATAACTGGAGCTGGATTTGGTTTGGTAACAATTGAGTTAGCGCCTTCAAGGCCGGTTATGGAATGTTTAGTCATGTGATATAGACTCATGTGTGGAATTACTGTAGTTACTTTTATTTGCTTCGTTGCTACTTGTTGTATACTCACCATGTCTACTTTATGTATTCTATTATTATTTGACATCTAGTAAGTGTCAAGTCGATCCTCGTTACTACTTCTTTGAGGTTAGGCTAGATGCTTACCGGGTACGCGTTATTTTTCGTACTCATGCTACACTTCTGCACTAAATGTGAAGGCATTGAGACAGGTACTACCAGCGGTCACGCGGGTGAGCTGCTTGCCTTGCTAGGATCTGCAGCACCGAAGTCTCCCTCCACCTTGTTTATTATTTGTCTATTACCTTTCAGACAGTAGTTGTATTAGTTTTGCATCCTCCCTAGATTGCTCATGCACTTGTGGCACCGGGTTTTGGGGGCTTTTTAGCATATACATACTGTTTTCCTTATTATTACTGTCATTACAGTGTATGTATTTATCAAGCTGGTATTTTGTTGAGAAAAGAGTACGTACGGTTGCATGAGATCTTACTTATTTCGTTCTTCTAAAACAGAACTTCTATTTTAAATGTTAAAAAGGGGTAATTTTAATTATACTTTCACTTGTGGGCTTGCCTAACGGCTGAGTTAGGTGCCATCATGATATATTATGGGTTTTGTGTCGTGACAAAATGTGTTGTGTTATGTGCATTTTAATATTAAAATTATAAAGTGCATTATTTCTTGTGAGGTAATGGCTATAATTGACAAAAAAGTTGTCATTATCTTTGGTGTAACTCATGAAACTACTAATGCTATGATCTATCACTAATTACCCACTAAAAATTAAATTTTTATAACCACTAATCATGTTTTACAATTTTATTGTCCCACTATGTTGCTATTTAATCTATTGAAGAAGATTTACACCTATAGGTTGTGGTGTTTCTTTCATGTATTGTAGTATAAAAATATTTCGCAGTATGTATGGAAAAAATAAGATTGGTGCAGTGAAAAAAAGTAGAAAAATCTAGGTCTCCAACTTATTCTCTACAAAAGAGAATATAATTTATTGAAGGAATATGTTTATTTTGGTGGAGCTTTGGACTCAACAACTTGTCCATAGTTTGTTCAAGTCATACAACGTTGTCGGATTATTATATCCTGGAGATGACAAGTCAAGAGTATTATTGATGGACTAGCAAAAATGCTACTGCAGTGGGCTTGAATCTCCTTAAAGAGAGTGAGATATCCGTGCCTCAATCTAAAGAATATTTATTTATTTTTTCATCTTATTTTTCAACTGTAACTACATGTTCACCGACAAAATGAGTTCCTAATAGATGTAATTAGATTTATGATCATGCATAGGTAAAAATATTTTTTTCATGAAAACATTACTGCAAAACACCACCCTTTTGGAGGGGCTATCATGTCGACAACAAATTAAAGCAACAAAGTATAATAATCCAATTTAACAGAAAAAGTACGAGGTGGTTTGGTAGGAGGTATAAGAATAATGTTGAATAGGGTGTATTAGTAATGCTAGTATTAGTAATGGTGGGATTAGTTATGGTGGCATTAGTTATTTTGAGATTGTTTCTTATCCACCGTTTTGTTTGGTGTATTAAAGCATTGTATAATTTTTTTAAAAAATAGTTGTTTATAAAAATACCCTCCACATTCTTTAACTTTATGTACTTTGAGAAATTTGAAGGGAAATTATATCATTAACCATGCTTATTCAAGTATTAGAAACCCTTGCATTACTAATACCATCATTTTCTATGTATTAATTATACACGGGATAATATCAAACAAGATATATAACAAATATTGCACATAGAGTGAAAAAATGTGAAGTCTCCAAAAATAAGGGATTATTAATGCACAAAGTTAATGCTTGCATTTTTTTTCTAATACATACTACCAAACGAACCCTAAGAGACAAAGCTACAGCAACCTACTACAACAACCTCCATTTTATCATATTTGTTTCTGTCTTTTTTATAAAGACAAAATTATTTTTAAAGTAAATAATTCACGCACATATTATTTTTGTGGTATTATTATTTTTTGAATTATGATTTTATATTTGTAACGACCCCGACCGGTCATTTTTAGTGTTGTAGTCCCGTTCCCCTATTTATTACCGATTCTGTGTTTGTTTGTTGTTATGTAACTTGCTGGGGTGGTTGGTTTGGTTCCGAAGATGTTTCGGAATGAGTTGGGACACTTAGTCCCAAGGTTAGAAGCCTAAGTTGAAAGAGTTGGCCAGATGTTGACATACGTGTAAATGACCCCAAAATGGAGTTTCGACATTTCCGATAGCTCCATAGGGTGATATTGTACTTAGGAGTGTGTTCGGATATTGATTTAGAGGTTCATATATGATTTTGGCTTAAATTGGCGAAACTTGGAAAAATAAAATTTTGTAAAGTTGAGAAGTTTGACCGAGAGTTGACTTTGTGATTACCGGGCTCGAATTTTGGTTTCGAGACTTGGAATATGTTTGTTGTGTCATTTATGACTTGTCTTCAAAACTTGAGGTCAATCGGAGTTGATTTGATAGGTTGCATTGATTGTAGAAGTTGGAAATTCATTAGTTTCATTAGGCTTGAATTGAGGTGCAATTCGTGTTTTTGATGTTGTTTTATGTGATTTAAGGCCTTGACTAAGTTTTTATCGTGTTTTAGGACTTGTTGGTCTGTTTGGTTGAGGTCCAAGGGTGGATTTCGGTTGGTTAACGAATTGAAATTTGACTTGAAGAGTTGCTGAAGTTTGATGATGCCTGTGCTTCTGCTTTTCTTATATGCGATCGCTAGTGGAGGATCGCGATCGCGATGAGTATTTTTGGTACCTGGGGATTTTCTGCTATGCGTTTGCGTGAAGATGTTGGCGACCGCGTAGCTTGGGAAGGCAGTGCTATGCGATCACGTGGGTAAGGGGCGCTCGATTCCCCCTACCTGCTCTATATCTATATATTCTAAACGCGTTCATGAAGAAGGAAGAGAAGGACTGGGTTCCATGCGTTTGTTTATTGCGATCACGTGAGGCTGTCCATGATCGCGTAGGTCAGGGATATTTGATCACCGCATTCGCATAGAAGGCTTTTGGGCTACTGAAGATTTTTTTTCTTCGTGATCGCGAAGGAAATTCCCCGATCACGATGTGTAATCCCTGGGCAGAATAAAAGTTAAAAAATGAGGGTTTGAGTAAAATTTCATAATTTGATTTTGGGAGCTCGGATTGAGGATATTCTTGGTGGTATTTTCAAGGAATTGATTGGGGTAAGTGATTCTAATTCAGATTTGGTTAATATACATGAATATATAATTATATTTATCATTTAATTAGTGTTTTGAGTTGGAAAAATTGGAAAAATTGTAGAAACTTCATAGGCTTTAATTTGAGGATTTGAAGGTTAAGTTGTGATCGGAATTGAGTAATTTTGATATGGTTTAATTCGTGGTTGAATGGGTGTACGGATTCTATTAATTTTATCGATTCCGAGACGTGGTCCCGGGATTGACTTTTTGAGTTGACTTTTTGACTTTTGCTTAAGAACTTACCTTTACCATATGGAATTGATTCCTATAGCTTGTGTTGATTGTATCGAGTTGTTTGTGGCTAGATTCGATTCGTTCGGAGACCGATTAGCGAGGCAAGAGCTTGTTGGTATAGATATTTGCACGGTTTCAGGTAAGTAATACTTCTAAACTTGGTTCTGAGGATATGAATTCCTGAATTACGTGTTATGTGGTTGGTTTTGAGGTGACGCACATGCTAGGTGACGGGCGTGTGGGCGTGCACCATAGGAATTATAACTCGTCTGATTCCGTGGAACTGTGTAGTCAATTAATCTTGTTATTATCCATATATTCTCCACGTGTTAGAGAAATTGAGCTGTGATTCATGTTAGAAATCATGCTTAGGCTATATGCTAGTACTGTTGGAACCCATAGAGGTCATGTTGCTGTTGAATTACTTGTTTAATTTGCAATCATGTACTCAGTCACATCTATCATTTGCATATCATATCTCAGTCTATGTTTCATATAGTGATACATCATATCATCATTGTTTGGGCTGATTGTCATGATATTCGTGAGCCCGAGAGAGTGGAGAGATTGATGACTGAGTGAGGCCCAGGGCCTGATTGTGAGGATATTTATGGGATCGGGTTGCACGTCGTAGCAGACTTTATTGATTCATGCCATGATTGGCTTATTTTAGCTCTTGGGTAGGATCCGCCCATCCGGAGTCTGACTTACTAACAGTGAGTGCAGGTACCTACTGAGTGCGAGTGCCGAGCGATTGGGAGGATGAGTGATTGTGAGGAATGAGTGATTGTGAGGATTGAGTGACTGGGAGGACTAAGTTAATTGATACTCTGAGAGGATGCATATTGTTTATCACTGCATTTCATTATAGTTGGCATGCATAATCGACATGTATATATAGTGATGTATCATTCTTCATTTCAGTCACACTTGGCATAGTTTACCCGTATTGTACTTAAACTGATAAACTTGAAAGCATGTCTCCATTTCTGTATTATTAATTCTATATTTGGATTGTACCTGTTTATCTCGTCACTGCTTTCAGCCCAAGGTTAATCTTGTTACTTATTGAGTACATTGGGTCGATTGTACTCATACTACGCTCTGCACTTCGTGTGCAGATCCAGGTACTTCCGGATATGGCAACTGCTAGCTTTTGGAGCTTTATCTGTTGGAGACTATCGAGGTAGCTGTGTTGGCATCCGCAGACCTTGACTCTCCTTCTTATCATTTACTTGTATTGTTTTATCTTTCTATATAGTGTTTTTAGCAGTCAGACTATATTGTCATTTAGATGCTCATGTACTCAGTGACGCCCTGATTTTGGAGGATATTGTATTAAGTCGCGGTATTTTCTTATTAATATTTATAAGTTTTACTCTTAAACTTATTTTGTTATGTTTTCAAATTTAAAAGATGTATGGTTTATTGTAATTGTCGGCTTGCCTAGGATTGCGATAGGCACCGTCACGACATGTTAGATTCGGGTCGTGAAAAGGTTGTATTAGAGACTAGGTTACCTAGGCCTCATGAGTCATGAGCAGGTTTAGTAGATTCTTGCAGATCGGTACGTAGTCGTCTGTACTTATCTTAGAGAGGCTACCGAACCATTAGGAAAACTTCACTTTCTTGTATTCTTGTCGTGGGAATTTGTTGATTCCGGAAACTAAACTTCTCTTATTCTATTCTCTCACAAATGGTGAGGACACGTGCTATTGCACCAGGCGAACGGCCACCAGTACCACCAGGTAGGGCCAAGAAAGGTCGGGGCCGCGGTAGAGGTCGGGGCCGCAGTAGAGGTCGAGGTGCAGCTCGTACAATAGCTAGAGCAGAACTGTAGAGCCACCAGTTGCTCCATTTTAGGAGCAGTTCCAGATGTAGTGAGCCGGTGGGACCAGCTCAGGCAGGGCTGTGCATAATTTGGTTAATACCGAATTACCGAAACCGAAAATTTTGTATTTGGTATTCGATATTTAGGTATTCGGTATGATATTTGGTTTAAGTTTTAAAATAATTGGTATTTTAAAATAAAATACTGAAATATTGATACCATACCGAAATATATGTTATATCACACAATACACATATTATTAATTATAATATAAAAATAAAAATCTAAAATTTTACTTTTCTTTATTCTCCAAGTTCATCAATTAACTCTAAGCAAGTAATAAGACATTTCTATTGATCAAATTTATTCCTTTATGTACAGTTTTCTCTCTCTGGGTTGATATTGCTTGTTTTGGATAAAATGTTTGTCAACAAACGTTTTTAGTTTTGTACTTTTGAGTACTTTAATTAAGAATATTATAGTATATGACTTTATGCTCTAGTTAATATTCAAACCGAATAAACCAAAATCGAAAGGAGAAAAACCGAACCATACCGAATTTAATTAGGTACGGTATTGGTATAGCATTTTAAGAAACCGAATACCGAACCAAAATGTCTAAATACCATACCGTACCAACTGATGAACACCCCTAAGCTCAGGCATCAGTTGTGCCCATTGTGATTCCAGGCCTTCAGGAGGCTTTGGACCAGATATTGACTATTTGCACTAGCCTTGCTCAGGCAGTTTCAGTTCCGACAGCGCCAGCCACTTTTAAGACCGGGGGAGGTGCTCAGACTCCCGCCGCCCATACTCAAGAGCAAGTGATGCGGGGACTTCAGGCACCGGGGGTACTACCAGCCCAGGCGGTTGTAGTTGCTCAGGCCCAGGTTGATCCCATTATGAGTGATGAAGAGTAGAAGAGACTAGAGAGGTTTGGGAGGCTCAAGCCTCCATCATTCAGTGGGGCTGAGCCAGAGGAATATCAGGACTTCTTGGATAGGTGCCAGCGAATTCTTCGCATGGCGGGCATTTTGGATACTAGTGAGGTCTCATTTAATACTTTTCAACTGATTGGGGTAGCCTTTGGATGGTGAGAGGCCTATGATTGGATCAGGCCAACTGATGCTGCGCCACTTTCATGGCACGATTTCTCTGTTCTCTTATTGGAGAAGTTTGTGCCACCGACCCGTAGAGAGGAGCTGTATAGGCAGTTTGAGCAGCTATGTCAGGAGGGTATTTCCATGACCCAGTACAAGATGAGATTTTCAAAGTTGGATCGTCATGCAATATGGTTGGTTCCCAAAGATAGGTAGAGGATTAGGAGGTTCATTGATAGCCTCAGCTATGGATTGCGTTTTTGTTATGACTCGGGGAATGCATCAGGTGCTAGGTTCGACGAGGTGGTTGATATTACTCGGCGGATAGAGATGTTACATAGTCTAGAGCGTGAGGAAAGGGACGCCAAGAAGCCTCGTGGTTCGAGTGGTTTCAACGTTGTTCCTTTTGGGGGCAGTCCTACCATAGCAAAGGTCGTCCTTATAGGCCCGCTCAGATTAATCATACGGTTCTTCATGGCGCATCAGCTAGCCATGTTTCATACAGTGCCCATCTAGGTCAGTCATCTCTTAGTTCTCTCCCAGCTCAAAGTTAATCCCGTGCTCCATCGGCTCAGGGTTCATCTGTACCAGGTCCTTCTAGCAGTTATTCTAGTACTTGGGGCCTTATTCACTCCCCACCACTAGCGGGGAGTTTCTCCGAGTACAAATGTAACGACCCGGTCGATCGTTTTAAGAATTTTCACCTCGATCCCCTATTAACCGCTTCTCCCGTGTCTATTTATGTTATTGGAACTTGTCAGAGCGTTGAGTGATGAAATCCGGGGTGATTTTGGATACATAGTCCATAAATGTGGAATTTAGCTTTAGAAATCTGGTTGTACCTAGATCTGTGTGAAGACAGATCCAGAATGGAATTCCGTTGATTCCGTTAGCTCCGTTGGGTGATTTTGGGGTTAGGAGCGTGTTTGGAATGTGTTTCAGCGATTTCGGTCGATAGGTGAAATTATGATATCGGACTCGGAATAGAATTCCGAAAGTGACAGCAGTTCCGTAATGTCATTTATGACCTGTGTGCAAAATTTGAGGTCATTCGGATGAGTTTAGACATGTTTCGGCATCGGATGTGAATTCTAGAAATTTCCTAAGTTCTTAGGCTTGAATCTATGCATAATTGATGATTTTGATGTTATGAGATATGTTTTTAAGGCTCGACCAAGTTTGAACAAGGTATTAGGGTCAGTTGTTAGGTTTGGTTGAGGTCCCAGAGGCCTCGAGGTTGTTTCGGATGCCCAACGGATGAGTTTGTTAATTTGAGAGCAGCTGAACCATTCTGGTTCTGGTGTCTCGCACCTGCGATGGTATTTCCGCAGGTGCGGACATGCAGGTGCAAAGGGGGGTGCCGCAGGTGCGACCCCAGGTCATTTAATGAATTTCCGCACCTGCGATGGTATTTTCGTATGTGCGGGCACGTAGGTGCGAAAGGGGTGCCGCAGGTGCGACCCCAGAACATTTAATGAATTTCCGCACCTGCGATTGGGTTTCCGCAAGTGCGGCACCACAAGTGCGATCCCAGTGTCGCAGGTGCGAAATATCTGGGTTGTTTATACCAAAAATCCGAGGGTTTGAAATGCATAAGTCCAGAATCGATTGTGAGCTCGGAACTTGGCGATTTTCAGTGGGATTTGAAGAGGAGAATCATAGGTAATGTTTTCTAACCTCAATCTAATCAATGAAATTGGATGAAATTTCCCAAGTAGAAATATGAGGATTTAGGGAGATTTAGACGTCGAATTTTGTTGATTCTTGTTCGAGTGGGTTCATGAGCGAATGGGTGTTCAGGAAATATAAATTTTACCCGATTCCGAGACATGGTCCCGGCTTTTTGGGCAAATTTCCTAATTTCACATTTTTTCTTATAAATAATTAGCTATTTTGTTCCCTTGAATTGATATTTACACCATGCAATCGATTTGAATAGATTTGAGCCACCCGGAGTCAGATACTCGTGGAAAGAGCGTGTTATTGAGTTGATTAGCGCGGTCAAGGTAAGTGGCCTTCCTAATTCTGTGTTGGGGACTTCCCCTTAGGAAATTTTATATTGATTTTGTTACGTGGACGCCGTGTACGTGAGGTGACGAGTGCGTACACGGGTCATTGTTGCTAAAATCCTATTTTTACTCCCATGAAATAGCTCATTTTCATTCATATATTACTGTTTCCTATCTTAATTGAGTAGATAGCTTAAGAGTAAGCATGCCTACCTGTTCTGACTTGATTTCCTCTTATTTGCTACTAGTCGCGTCATGCTTAGGTAGCTTTACCCTATCTTGCATGTTATTTTTCCTGGACTGTTTAATTGAGACATAATTGACATAATTCTACTTTGCATATTTAAATTGGGACTACGGACCGAGATCCGGGAGCTTTCCCCCTGTACTGAAATGCATATTTAAATTGGGACTACGGATGGAGATCCGAGAGCTTTCCCCTTGTACTGCATAGCATATTTAAATTGGGACTACCGACTAAGATCCGAGATCTTTCTCCGTGTACTTTATTGCACATTTACTGTTGAGATATATGATGTACTGAGCCGAGGGCTCTCTTTCTGTTGTTTATCTTCCCGTTTTCATTAATCCTGTTTATCATTGCTTATCTATATTTCACTGTTTTAAATTGTATATTGACTTGATTTAAAAAACTCAGTAGGGCCTCAACCTGACCTCGTCACTACTTGATTGGGGTTAGGCTTGGCACTTACGGAGTACCGAATGTGGAGTACCTTTCATGTGCATGTTTTCCCCATGTGCAGATCCAGGTACCAGCACCTAGTATCGTGGCTAGGAGTCGTTCTAGCAGTATCCAGGAGACCGCGAGGTAATTCTGCCGCGTCCGCAGAATCCCACGAGTCCCCTTCTACTCTAGTATATGCATAGAAGACTTATGTATTTTTCCACTGTTTCATTGTATAGAGCTACATTTAGTACAGAGCTTGTGACTATGGTGACATTCCGGGTTTTGGGAAGGGAAAGTGTATATGCTGAGCAACTACATTATATCTACTTGAGTTCTTTTCTGTTTTTATTTGATTGATTCTGTCATTTTCCGTAAATTTTAGGCTTACCTAGTCATAGAGACTAGGTGTCGTCACGATACCTTTCAGAGGGTAAAAATGGTCCGTGACAAGTTGGTATCAGAGCGTCTAGGTTCATAAGAGTCACAAGTCACAAGCAAGTTTATTAGAGTCTCGCGGATCGGTGCGGAGACGTCCGTATCTATCTTCGAGAGGCTATGTAACTGTTAAAAACAATCAAATTCTTTGGAATTCCTTATCGTGCTAGTTGCTGTCATCAAATTCTTAAACTCTATTCTATTCTTGCTTGCAGATGGTTTGTACCCGTACCGGACATAATGATGATCAGGCACCCGAGCCCCCAGTCAGAGCCACTAAAGGTAGGGGCCAGGGAAGAGGACGAGCTCGCGGTGCAGCCCTAGCACCTGCTAGAGCAGAGGCAGAGGAGCTCCCAACAACTATAGTTGGAGGGGCACAGGAGGTCCCTACTGTTACTCCAGAACTCCAGGAGCTATTGGCTCAGTTTCTTGAGTGCCTTCAGTACTCTGTCTCAGGCGGGTCTACTCCCGATAGCTCTAGCTACATCCCAGGCTGGAGGAGGGACACAGACTCCGCAGTCCGTACTCCTGAGCAGAGGTTTCATATTGGGCAGGTTCCAGCGTATATTCCTATGCCCCCAGCAGCTCCAACTCAGCATGAGACTAGGATAGCTGTTCCTGAGGCAGAGCAGCTCCAACTTGAGAGGTACAAGAAGCACCACCCACCTGAGTTCAGCGGACTAGCTTCAGATCACGCCCTGAGTTTTCTTGAGGGGTTTCATCGCATTCTCCGCACTATGGGTATTGTGGAGACAAGTGGAGTTTCTTTCACTGCTTTCCAGCTGAGGGGAGCAGCTTATCAGTGGTGGCGTGCTTTTGAGCTTAGTAGCTCGGACGAGGCAGCTTCACTTACTTGGGCTCAATTTTCCGAGATGTTCTTACTTGAGTTTGTCCCTCAGAGCTTCAGGGATGCTTGGCATGCAGAGTTTGAGCAGCTATGCCAGGGTTCCATGACTGTGTCAGAGTATGCAGTCTGTTTCAGCGATTTGGCTCACCATGCACCAGCTTTGTTTGTCACTGTAGAGAGAGGGTTCAATGCTTTATTGAGGGACTCCACCCCAGTATTCAGACCAGCATGGCCAGATAGATGGAGACCGATATTACTTACCAACAGGCCTTGAGTATTGCCCGGAGGATTGAGACTATGTTATCCCAGGACAGGGAGGAGAGAGAGGCCAAGAGGTCTCCAGAGACTGGTCATTTTTCAGGAGCCCGTGCACCAGCAGCACGCTATGGTAGGGGTTTTGTGAGTCGCCCTGTTCATTCAGCTTTCCCAGCAGCCAGCAGTATTCCAGCTCCTCCTAGACCTCAGGAGCCTTATTATGCACCACTAGTATCTCAGGTGCCTCTTGCTCGAGGTGCTATCACTGGCCAGTCCAGCAGGCCAGTTCAGAGTCAGCAGCGGCCGCCACGTCCTCCGAGGGTTTTCTTTGAGTGTGGTGACCCTCATCATATGATCAGAGATTGCCCCAAAGCGAGGAGGGGCGCACCACCTCAGACTTATCAGGGTGCACCACCTCAGACTTATCAGGGCCCCCTTAGATTAATCGGGCGCCACGTCTTCCACCAGGTCCTCCAGCTATTCTTCCAGCCCCATCTACTACCCCACCACCTCAAGAAGCTCGAGGTAGAGGTCGGGGAGGTCGAGGCCGCCCTAGAAGGGGAGGCCAGGCCAGGTACTATGCTCTTCCGGCCCAGTCCGAGGCCATTAGTTCTGATTCAGTCATTACATGTATTGTTCCCGTTTGTCATAGGGATGCATTGATATTATTTGACCTAAGCTCTACATATTCATATGTGTCTTCCTATTTTGCTTCATATCTGGGGATAGCCCAGGATTCTTTGAGTTCCCCTGTTTATGTTTCTACTCCGGTGGGAGATTCTCTTGTTGTGGACCGCGTATATCGGTCGTGTTTGATTACTATCAGTGGTTTTGAGACCAGAGTTGATTTACTACTACTCAGTATGATATATTTCGATGTTATATTAGGTATGGACTGGCTGTCTCCCTATTGTGCTATTCTTGATTGTCACGTCAAGACCGTGACGCTGGCTATGCCAGGATTTCCGAGGTTAGAGCGGAGAGGTTCCTTGGAGTATACTCCCCGCCGAGTCATTTCTTTTTTTAAGGCTCAACGGATGGTTGAAAAGGGATGTGATGCATATTTGGCTTATGTGAGAGATGTTAGTGCTGAGACCCTTACAATTGAGTTAGTTCCAGTTGTCAGGGACTATTTCGATGTATTTCCAGCTGATCTTCCGGGTATGCCACCCGATAGAGACATTGATTTTGGAATTGACTTGTTGCCGAGCACTCAGCCCATTTCCATTCCTCCTTATCACATGGCTCCTCCTGAGTTGAAGGAGTTGAAGAAGCAGTTACATGAGTTTCTTGAGAAGGGATTCATCAGGCCCAGTTTATCACCTTGGGACGCTCCGGTATTATTTGTGAAGAAAAAATATGGCTCGATGCGTATGTGTATTGACTACCGGCAGCTGAATAAGGTGACAGTGAAGAACAGGTACCCATTGCCTCGCATTGATGATCTATTTGACCAGTTACAGGGTGCTAGGGTGTTCTCCAAGATTGATCTACATTCTGGTTATCATCAGTTGAAGATTCGGGAACCGGATATCCCGAAGACTGCCTTCATGACCAGATATGGCCACTATGAGTTCCTTGTTATGTCATTTGGGCTGACCAATGTCCCAGCAGCCTTCATGCACCTGATGCACAACATATTTCAGCCCTATCTTGATACTTTCGTCATTGTGTTCTTTGATGACATTCTGGTATATTCTAGGTCCCAGGAGGACCATGAGCAGCACTTGAGGACCGTGCTTCAGACATTGAGGGAGAAGAAGTTGTATGCCAAGTTTTCTAAGTGTTAATTTTGGCTTGATTCTATGGCATTCCTAGGCCACGTGGTGTCTTCATATGGGATCAAGGTAGATCCGAAGAAGGTGGAGGCGGTACAGATTAGGCCCAGACAGTCCTCAACTACTAAGATCCACAATTTCCTCGGTTTGGGTGGGTATTATCGTTGTTTGTGGAGGGATTTTCATCCATTTCAGCGCCTATGGCCAGACTGACCCAGAATGGTGCATCTTTTATATGGACTGAGGAGTGTGAGGAGAGCTTTCAGAAGCTCAAGACAGCCCTGACTACAACTCCTATGTTGGTTTTGCCTATCGGTTCCGGGTCCTATAGAGTTTATTGTGATGCTTCGAGGATTGTCTTGGGAGCGGTGTTGATGCAGGACGGTAGGGTAATTGCCTACGCGTCCAAACAATTGAAGGTCCATGAGAAAAACTACCCTGTTCATGATCTCGAGTTGGCAGTAATTGTTCATGCCCTGAAGATATGGCGTCATTATTTATACGGTGTTCCCTGTGAGATATTCACGGATCACCCGAGTTTGCAGCACATATTCAGGCAGAAGGATCTAAATTTGCGCCAGTGTAGGTGGTTGGAGTTGCTAAAGGACTATGACATCACTATATTATACCACCCGGGGAAGGCCAATGTTGTGGCCGACGCCTTGAGTCGCCGAGCGGAGAGTTTGGGGAGTTTGGCATACCTTCATGTAATTGAGAGGCCTCTAGCCTTAGATGTTCAGTCCTTAGCCAGTCAGTTCGTGAGATTGGATTTTTCTAAACCTTGCCGGGTATTAGCTTGTGTGGTTGCTCGATCTTCCCTTTATGACCGTATCAGAGAGCGCCAGTATGATGATCCTCACCTTTTGGTTCTTCAGGATAGAGTCTGGCGGGGTGATGCTAGGGATGTGACTATAGGAGATGATGGTGTGATGAGGATGCAAGGTCGGATCTGTGTGCCCAATGTGGATGGGCTTCGAGAGTTGATTCTTGAGGAGGCTCATATTTCGCGGTATTCCATCCATCCGGGTACCGCGAAGATGTACCAGGATCTGAGACAACACTATTGGTGGCGAAGGATAAAGAAGGATATAGCTGAGTTTGTGGCCAAGTGTCTCAACTGTCAACAAATCAAACGTGAGCATCAAATACCGGGAGGGTTACTTCAGCAGATTGAGCTTCCAGAGTGGAAGTGGGAGAGGATAATGATGGACTTCGTGGTTGGACTTCCTCGGACTTTGAGGAAGCATGATGCTATTTGGGTGATTGTGGATCGACTGACCAAATCATCCCATTTCATTCCAATACTGACTACATACTCATCGGAGAGGTTGGCTGAGATTTATATCAGAGAGATTGTTCGCCTCCACGGTATTCCAGTATCTATCATTTCAGACAGAGGTACACAGTTCACTTCACGGTTCTAGAGAGCCGTTCAGCAGGAGTTAGGCACCAGGGTAGAGTTGAGTACAACCTTTCACCCTCAGATGGATGGGTAGTCCGAGCGCACGATTCAGATTCTTGAGGATATGCTTCGTGCCTGTGTGATAGATTTTGGAGGGTCATGGGATCGATACTTGCCTCTTGTAGAGTTTGTTTATAACAACAACTACCAGTCCAGCATTCAAATGGCGTCGTATGAGGCTTTGTATGGTAGGCGGTGCAGGCCTCCCGTGGGATGGTTTGAGCCGGACGAGGCCTGATTGTTGGGTACAGACTTCGTTCAGGATGCCCTGGACAAGGCGAAGGTGATTCAGGAGAGACTTCGCACAACTCAAACTAGGCAGAAGAGCTATGCGGACTTGAAGGTTCGTGACTTGGCATTTATGGCTGGTGATTGGGTTTTGCTTCGGGTATCGCCTATGAAGGGCGTCATGAGGTTCGGGAAGAAAGGCAAGCCGAGTCCGATATTTATTGGCCCTTTTGAGTTGTTGCGACGTGTTGGGGAGGTTGCTTATGATCTAGCCCTGCCCCCCAACCTAGCAGGGGTTCATCCGGTGTTCCAAGTCTCCATGCCCCGGAAGTATCACGGTGACCCGACTCATGTCTTGGATTTCAGCTCAGTCTAATTGGACAAGGATCTATCATATGTTGAGGAGCCTGTTGCTATATTGGACAGGCAGGTCAGAAAGCTCAGGTCAAAGGATATTGCCTCAGTTAAGGTTAAGTGGAGGGGTCAGCCAGTCAAGGAGGCGACTTGGGAGACCGAGCAGGATATGCGAAGCCAGTACCCTCATCTTTTCCCAGCTTCAGGTATGTTTCTATGCTCGTTCGAGGACAAACGATTTTCTTTAGAGGGGAGGATGTAACGACTCGGTCGGCCGTTTTAAGAATTTGCACCCCAATCCCCTATTAACCGCTTCTCCCATGTCTATTTATGTTATTGGAACTTGTCGGAGCGTTGAGTGATGAAATTCGGGGTGATTTTGACATATAGTCCATAAATGTGGAATTTAGCTTTAAAAATCTGGTCGTAGCTAGAGCTATGTGAAGACGGATCCGGAATGGAATTCCGTCAACTTCGTTAGCTCCGTTGGGTGATTTCAGAGTTAGGAGCATGTTCGGAATATATTTCCGAGATCGGTTGTGGATTTAGGCTTGAATTGGCGAAGGTTAGAATTTCGGCGATTTCGGCCGATAGGTGAAATTTTGACATCGAACTCGGAATGGAATTCCGAAAGCGACAGCAGGTCCGTAGTCATTTATGACATGTGTTCAAAATTTTAGGTCATTCAGATGAGTTTAGACGTGTTTCGACATCGGATGTTCTAGAAATTTCCTAAGTTCTTAGGCTTGAATCTATGCATAATGGATGATTTTGATGTTATGAGATGTGTTTTTAAGGTTCGACCAAGTTTGAACAAGGTATTAGGGTCAGCTGGTAGGTTTGTTTGAGGTCTCGAGGGCCTCGGGGTTGTTTCGGATGCCCAACAGGTGAGTTTGTTAATTTGAGAGCAGCTGAACCATTCTGGTTCTGGTGTCTCGCACCTGCGATGGTATTTCCGCAGGTGCGAAGGGGGATGCCGCAGGTGCGACCCCAGGTCATTTAATGAATTTCCGCACCTGTGATGGTATTTTCGCAGGCGCGGGCATGCAGGTGCGAAGTGGGTGCCGCAGGTGCGACCCCAGGACATTTAATGAATTTCCGCACCTGCGATTGGGTTTCCGCAGGTGCGGCACCGTAGGTGCGATCTCAGTGTCGCAGGTGCGAAATATCTGGGCTGTTTATACCAAATATCCGAGGATTTGAAATTCATAAGTACAAAATCGATTGTTAGCTCGGAACTTGGCGATTTTCATTGGGATTTGAAGAGGAGGATCATAGGTAACGTTTTCTAACCTTAATCCATTTGTATATCAATAATATCTATTATTTTCCTCAACTCTAATCAATGAAATTGGATGAAAAACCATGAAAAATGGATGAAATTCTCAAGTAGAAATCTGAGGATTTAGGGAGATTTAGACGTCGGATTTTGTTGATTCTTGTTTGAGTGGGTTCATGAGCTAATGGGTGTTCGGGAAATATAAATTTTATCCGATTTCGAGACGTGGGCCCGGGGGACTTTTTGGGCAAATTTTCTAATTTCGCGTTTTAGCTTATAAATAATTAGCTATTTTATTCCCTTGAAGTGATATTTACACCATGCAATCGATCTGAATAGATTTGGGCCACCCAGAGTCAGATACTCATGGCAAGAGCGTGGTATTGAGTTGATTAGCGTGGTCAAGGTAAGTGGCTTGCCTAGTTCTGTGTTGGGGACTTCCCCTTAGGCATTTTTATACTGATTTTGTTACGTGGACGCCGTGTACGTGAGGTGACGAGTGCGTAAACGGGTCATTGTTGCTAAAATCCTATTTTTACTCCCATGAAATCGCTCATTTTCATTCATATATTATTGTTTCCTATCTTAATTGAGTAGATAGCTTAAGAGTAAGCATGCCTACATGTTCTGACTTGATTTCCTCTTATTTGCTACTAGTCGCGTCATGCTTAGGTAGCTTTACCCTATTCTTGCATGTTGTTTTTCCTGGACTGTCTAATTAATCCATAATTGACATACTTTTTCTTTGCATATTTAAATTGGGACTACGGACCGAGATCCAGGAGCTTTCCCCCTGTACTGCATTTCATATTTAAATTGGGACTATGGACCGAGATTCGGGAGCTTTCCCCCTGTACTGAAATGCATATTTAAATTGGGACTACGGACGGAGATTCGGGAGATTTCCCCCTGTACTGCATGGCATATTTAAATTGGGACTACGTACTGAGATCCGGGAGCTTTCCTCGTGTACTGCATTGCACATTTACTGTTGAGATATATGCTGTGTTGAGCCGAGGGCTCTCTTTCTATTGTTTATCTTCCCGTTTTCATTAATCCTGTTTATCATTGCTTATTTATATTTCACTGTTTTAAATTGTATATTGACTTGATTTAAAAAACTCAGTAGGCCCTCAACCTGACCTCGTCACTACTTGAATGGGGTTAGGCTTGGCACTTACGGAGTGCCGAATGTGGAGTACTCACGCCCTTTCCTGCGCATGTTTTTCCCATGTGCAGATCCAGGTACCAACACCCAGTATCATGGCTAGGAGTCGTTCTAGCAGCAACCAGGAGACCGCGAGGTAATTCTGTCGTGTCTGCAGAATCCCACGAGTCCCTTCTTCTATAGTATAGGCATAGAAGTCTTATGTATTTTTCCACTGTTTCATTATATAGAGCTACATTTAGTACAGAGCTTATGACTATGGTGACATTCCGGGTTTTGGGAAGTGAAAGTGTATATGCTGAGCAGCTACATTATATCTACTTGAGTTCTTTTCTGTCTTTATTTTATTGATTCTGTCATTTTTTGCAAATTTTAGGCTTACCTAGTCATAGAGACTAGGTGTCATCACGATACCTTTCGGAGGGTAAAAATGGGTCGTGATAATAAGAAGTTTGGGCATGTTTGGAGACAGTGTCCCTGCTGCTTTGAAGGTCCAGTTCAGCACAGGGGTCAGGCGGTGACTTCCACACCAGTCACTTCACCACCCACCCAGCTAGCTCAGGGCGGGGCTCCGGTAGCTAGAGTTCGCCTAGAGGGGGAGGCTTATCAGGCCCGATTCTATGCTATTCATGCTAGGCCAGAGGCTGTTGCTTCAGATGCGGTGATCACATATATTGTTTGAGTGTGCCACAGGGATGCTTCCACATCATTTGACCTTGTATCTACTTATTCCTATGTATTATCCTGTTTTACTCATTATTTGGATATGCCCCGTAAGTCCTTAATTTCACATGTCCAGGTATCTACGCTGGTGGGAAATACCATTGTTTTGGACCGTCTGTATCGGTTGTGTGTGGTGACCATTGGATGGTTGGAGAATAGATTTGATATCTTATGACTTAGTATAGCTGATTTCAGCGTAATTTAGGGTATGTATTGGTTGTCCCCATGTCATTCTATTCTGGATTGTCACGCTAAGACAATGACGTTGGCGATGCCGGGGTTGCTGAGTATCGAGTGGAGAGGTTCTCTAGATTATGTATCCAGTAGGATGATTTCATATCTGAAGGCCCAACAGATGGTTAGGAAGTGGTGTCTGTCATATTTTGGCTTTTGTGAGGGATGTTGGTGCTGATACTCCTACTATTGATTCTGTCTGGTAGTGCAAGGTTTTCTGGATGTGTTTCCTACAGACCTGCCTGGCATGCCACCCGATAGGGATATTGGTTTTGGTATTGACTTGGTGTCGGTCACTTATCCCATTTTTATTCCTCTGTATCGTATGACACCAGCAGAGTTGAAGGAATTGAAAGAGCATCTTCAGGAGCTTCTTGATAATGTGTCTATTAGGCCTAGTGTCTCGCCTTGGGGTACACTGGTTCTGTTTGTGAAGAAGAAGGATGGTACTATGCGGATGTGCATTGACTATAGGTAGTTGAACAAAGTTACAATTAAGAACAAGTATCCTTTGCTGCGCTTTGATGATTAATTTAACCAGCTTCAGGGAGTGAGGGTGTTCTTTAAGATTGATTTAAGGTCTGGGTGTCACCAGTTGAAGATTCGGGAATCGGATATTCTGAAGACGACATTCAGGACCCCATATGGTCACAATGAGTTCCTTGAGATGTCTTTTGGGCTGACCAACGCCCCAACAACATTCATGAATCTGATGAACATTGTATTCCAGTCATATCTTGATTTGCTTTTCATAGTATTTATTGATGATATCCTAGGTACTCACGTAGTCAAGAGGAGCATGCCCACCACTTGAGGATTGTACTAAAGAGGTTGAGAGGGAAGAAGCTTTATGCCAAGCTCACCAAGTGTGAGTTTTGGCTCAGCTTGCTGGCATTCTTGGGGCACGTGGTGTCTAATGAGGGGATTAAGGTGGATCCAAAGAAGATAAAGGCGGTTCAAAGTTGACCCAGAACATCTTGAGCTACTAAGATACGGAGTGTTCTCGTCTTGGCCGGATATCTTCATGGAGGATTTCTCATCCATTCCAGCACCTTTTACCAGGTTGACTCAGAAGTGTGATCCATTCAGGTGGTCGGGTGAGTGTAAGGAGAGCTTTCAGAAGCTCAAGACTGCCTTGAGCACAACTCCAGTTTTAGTTTTGCCTTCAGCGTCGGGTTCCTATACAGTGTATTATGATGCTTCTCGGATTCGTGTTGGGTATGTCTTGATGTAGGAGGGTAGAGCGATTGCTTATGCTTCACGCCAGTTGAAACCCCACGATAAGAACTACCATGTTCATGATTGGGAGTTGGCAGCCAATGTTCATGCATTGAAGATTTGGAGGCATTATCTCTACAGTGTGTTATGTGAGGTATTTATTGATCATTAGAGTCTCAAGTACTTGTTCAAACAAAAGGATCTAAATTTTGGACAACGAAGATGGTTGGAGCTTCTAAAGGACTATAATATTACCATTTTGTATCATCCCTAGAAGGCCAATGCGGTGGCCGATGCCTTGTGTAGAAAGGCGGTGAGTATGGATAGCCTTACATTTATTCTTGTTGATGAGAGACCGCTTGCATCAAATGTTCAGGCCTTGGCCAATCAGTTTGTGAGGTTAGATGTTTCTGAGCCCGTTCAGATTCTAGCTTGTGTGGTTTCTCGGTCTTCCTTATATGATCGCATCAAAGTGCGTCAGTATGATGACCCCTATTTGCTTGTCCTCAAGGACATGGTTCACCACGGTAATTCCAAGGAGGTTATTATTGGGGATGATGGGGTGTTGAGGATGCATGGTCGAATTTGTGTGCCCAATGTAGATGGGCTACGTGAGTTGATTCAAGGGGAGGCCTATAGTTCGTGGTATTCCATTTATTCGGGTGCCGCAAAGATGTATTAGGACTTGATGCAGCACTATTGGTGGAGAAGGATGAAGAAGTATATAGTGGGTTTGTATCTCGGTACCTAAATTTTCAGCAGGTGAAGTACGAGAATCAGAGACCGGGCGGCTTGCTTCAAAGGCTTGATATTCTAGAGTATAAATGGGAGCGTATCACCATGGACTTTGAAGTTGGGCTCCCACTGAATTCGAGGAAATTTGATGCTATTTGGGTGATTGTAGATCGGTTGACAAAGTCCGCATATTTCGTTCCTGTTGGGACTACTTATTCTTTGGAGCGATTGGCTGAGATCTACATCCGCGAGATTGTTCGACTTCATGGTGTGTCGGTGTCCATCATTTTAGATTAGGGAACGCAGTTTACAATACAATTTTGGAGGGAAATACAACGAGAGTTAGGCACATGGATTGAGTTGAGTACAACATTCCATCCTTAAACGGATAGTCAGTCCAAGCATACTATTTAGATGTTGGAGGATATGCTACGCACTTATGTCATGGATTTTGAGGCTTCTTGGGATCAGTTTCTGCCGCTTGCAGCGTTTTCCTACAACAACATCTACCAATCGAGCATTCAGATGGCTCCGTATGAGGCTCTGAATGGGAGACGGTGTCGGTCTGCGGTGACTTAGTTCAGCATGCTTTGGACAAGTTTAAGTTGATTCAGGATCGCCTTCGCACGGCGCAGTCTAGACAAAAGAGTTACGCCGATCAGAAGGTTTGTGATGTTGCTTACATGGTGGTGGAGAAGGTATCAATTAGAGTTTCACCCATGAAGGGTGTTATGAGGTTCGAGAAGAAGAAAAAGTTGAGCCCTTAGTATATTGGGCCTTTTGAGGTGCTTGAGAGGATTAGAGAGGTGGCTTATAGGCTTGCATTGTCGCCTAGTCTGTCGAGTGTTCATACAGTGCTTCATGTTACCATGCTACGAAAGTATGTCGATGATCCGTCTCATGTTTTGGACTTCAGCACGGTTTATAGGATGGTGATTTGACTTATGATGTGGAGCCAACAGCCATTTTGGATCGGCATGTTCGAAAGATGAGGACAAAGAACATAGCTTCAGTGAAGGTGCAGTGGAGAGGTTAGCCAGTCGAGGAGGCTACTTAGGAGATCAAGTGGGAGATTCGGAGCAGATATCCATGCCTATTTGAGACTCCAAGTGCGATTCTAGACCCGTTCGATGACGAACGTTTGTTAAAGAAGAGGAGGATGTAACGATAGCCCAATTCCCCCATTTATTGCCTATTCTGTAATTTTTTTTGTTACGTAACTTGTCGGGGTGGCTGGTTTGGTTCTGGGGATGTTTCGAATAAGTTGGGACACTTAGTCCTAAAGTTGGAAGTCTAAGTTGAAAGAGTTGATTGGATGTTGATTTATGTGTAAAAAAACTTCGAAATGGAGTTTTAACGGTTTTGATAGCTCCGTAGGGTGACTTTGGACTTAGCAGTGCGTCCGAATAATGATTTGGAGGTCCGTAGATGATTTTGGCTTGAATTGGCAAAAGTTGAAAAAATGGAAGTTTGGAGAATTGAGAAGTTTGACCAAGAGTTGACTTTGTGGTTACCCGGATCTAATTTTAGTTTTTGAAGTTGGAATAGTTCCATTGTGTCATTTATGACTTGTGTGAAAAATTTGAGGTTAATCAGAGTTGATTTGATAGGTTTCGGCATCGATTGTAGAAGTTGAAAATTCATTAGTTTCATTAGCTTGAATTGGGGTTAGATTCGTGTTTTTGATGTTGTATGTTGTGATTTGAGGCCTCGAATAAGTTTGTATCGTGTTTTAGGACTTTTTGGTATGTTTGGTTGAGTGCCAGGGGCTTCGGGTGGATTTTTTGATAGTTAACGGATTAAAATTTGACTTGAAGAGTTGCTGAAGTTTGCTGATGCATGTGCTTCTAGTTTCCTTATATGTGATCGCGATCGCGATGAGTATTTTGGGAAGCTGGGGATTTAGCTCTATGTGTTCGCATAAAGGTGTTTGCGGTCGCGTAGCTTGGGAATGCAGTGCTATGCGATCGCGTGGTAGGGGATAAGGCCTAGGTTCCACGCGTTGTTCATTGCGGTCGTGTAGGTTAGGGATGTTTGGTCACCACGTTCGCGACCTGGCATGTGCGTTTGCGTAGAAGGCTTTTGGGATGGTGAATATTTTGTTCTTCACGATCGCGAAGGAAATTTCGCAGTCGCGATGTGTAATCCTTGGGTAGAATATAAGTTTTCAAAAGCGAGGTTTGAGTAACTGATTGTAAGCGAGGGTAGAATATATATTTTGGTGAGATTTTCAAGGAATTGATTGGCGTAACTGATTGTAACTCGGACATGGTTAATAGACATGAATCTATCATTGTTTTTATCACTTAATTAGTATTTTGGTAGGAAAAATTGAGGAAAATTGTAGAAACTTCATAGGCTTTAATTTGAGGATTTGAAAGTCGAGTTGTGATCGGAATTGAGTAATTTTGATATGGTTGAATTCGTGGCTGAATGGGTGTTCAGATTTTGTTATTTTTGTCGGATTCCAAGACGTGGGCCCAGGGTTGACTTTTTGACTTTTACTTAAGAACTTAGCTTTATCATATGGAATTGATTCCTATAGCTTGTATTGATAGTATCGAGTTGTTAGGAGGCTGATTCGTGAGGTAAGGGCTTATTGGACTAGAGATTTGCATAGTTTTAGGTAAGTAACACTTGTAAACTTGGTTCTGAGGGTATGAATCCCTGAATTACGTGTTATGTGGTTGGTGTTGATGCATATGCTAGGTGACGGGCGTGTGGGCGTGCACCATAGAAATTGTAACTTGGACGATTCCGTGGAACTATGTAGTCAATTAATCTTGTTATTATCCATATATTCTCCATATGTTAGAGAATTTGAGTTGTGATTCATGTTAGAAATCATGCTTAGGCTATATACTGGTACTGTTGGGACCCACAGAGGTCGTGTTGCTGTTGAATTACTTGCTTAATTTGCAATCATGTACTTAGTCGCGTCTATCATTTCTATATCATATCTCAGTCCCTGTTGCCATATATTGACACATCATATCATCATTGTTTAGGCTGACTGTCATGATATTCATGATCCCGATAGTGGAGAGATTGATGACTGTGTGAGCTCGAGGGCCTGATTGTAAGGATTTTTATGGGATCGGTTGCACGTCGTAGCAGACTTTATTGATTCATGCCATGATTGGCTTATTTTAGCGTTTGGAAGGATCCACCCCTCTGGAGTCTGACTTATCAAGAGTGAGCGTAGGTACCTACTGAGTGCGTGCGCGAGTGCCTAGTGATTGGGAGGACTGAGTGACTCTAAGGATTCAGTAACTGGGAGGACTGAGTGAATTGATACTCTGAGAGGATACATATGGTTTATCACTGCATTTCTTTATAGTTGGCATGCATAATCGATATGTAGATATAGTGATGTATCATTCCTCATTTTAGTCACACTTGGCATATTTACCTGTATTGTACTTAAACTGATAAACTTGAAAATATGTCTACATTTCTGTACTATTAATTCTGTATTTGGACTGTTCCTGTTCAGCTTGTCACTGCTTTCACCCCAAGGTTAGTCTTGTTACTTATTGAGTACATTTGGTCGGTTGTACTCATACTACACACTACACTTCGTGTGCAGATCCAGGTACTTCCAGATATGGCGGCTGCTAGCTTTTGGGGCTTTATCTGTTGTAGACTATCGAGGTAGATTCCTTGGCGTCTGCAGACCTTGACTCTCCTTCTTTTCATTTACTTGTACTGTTCTATCTTTCTAGATAGTGTTTTTAGCAGTCAGATTATATTGTCATTTAGATGCTCAGGTACTCAGTGACACCCGAATTTCGGCGGATATTGTATTAAGTCGCGGTATTTTCTTATCAGTATTTACTCTTAAACTTATTTGTTATGTTTTAAAATCTAAAAGATGTATGGTTTAACGTGATTGTCGGCTTGCCTAGTATTGCGATAGGCGCCATCACGACACGTGAGATTTGAGTCGTGACAATATTACTATTTATTACATAAGCATTATTAGGATAACTATAAATATTTCTACGAGATCAAGATGAATCCCTTTTTAAGTCAATTGAAACTATTGATAATTACCTTAGATCTTGATGAAATCAATATTTCAATCTTTCTTCTTAGAATGCATTAATTTGACATCATAAGCTTTGACCAAACATGTTTCATCAGAAATTGAGATTTAAAGAGTAAATAGTCACCTACAAATTTTTCTTTTATTATTATAAAATTTAAAATAATATAATTATTATTCATCACATGAATAATCTATTCATTATTATTGAGTGAATAAATGTCACGACCTGAAAATCAACCCGGCCGTGATGGCGCCTATCGTAATACTAGGCTAGCCAATTCAATATGCATAATATGAGGAAAACTTTCGCTTGATTCAATATCAACCAGTATTTCATAAATCTTTCATTCTTGCATTTGAAAACACATAAAGGTAGGTAAAACATTTAAATATAGCCCCAAAACCCGGAGTCATCAATCATGAGCAACTAAAAAGAAAAATACAAAATCTGGTGTTTTTCCCTTACTACAAACCAATCTGAGAATAAACATACGACTAATAGGAAGGAGAGAGACAAGGATGCAGACGCCGTGCAGCTACCTTGCAATCTCCGAAGTGCTCCCTGAGAGTAAAACAACTCTCACTCGGTCCTAGCACCTGAATCTGCACACAAGGTGCAGGGGGTAACGTGAGTACACCAACTCATTAAGTAACAATCCCAACCTGTGGACTGAGAGGCAGTGACAGACTAAACCTCCACATTTATAGAATAAATGTACAGAAATTTAGGCATGCTTTCAGTTTACTAGACAACTCAAGTGATAAGATAAACACAGTTCCGAACAGTTTAACATATATACCTCGACGTATGTTACATGCCAATGCATTACAATATGAAATGCACAATGTAATCACACTCTCAAATAATTGTCCACTCAGTACTGTATGTGGCTTGCATGGCCCATGGAAGATCTCTCCCAGAATATATACACATCAGACAGAAGTCACTCAGTACTGAGGAAGGTCGATCCAGCCTTAAGGAGAAGATCCATCTCCAGATAATGATACACCTAACAACCATTCGGTACTGTATATGGCTCAACGGCCAAGGGAAGATCCATCCCAGAATACATACACACGTCACTGACCTCAGTCGCTCAGTACCGAAGGAAATAGGCCAATCCAGCCTTGTGGAGAAGATCCATCTCCAAGCATAAACACTTCGGACAAGATCCATGTCCAGGGAAGATCCATCCCTCAAATATCTCTTCAGACAAGATCCATGTACAGGGAAGATCCATCCCTCAAATATCACTTCGGACAAGATCCATGTCCAGGGAAGATCCATCCCTAAAATATCACTGCGCTCACTGGGGGTGTAAAGACTCTGGAGGGGCTCTTATTAGCCCAAGCGCTATATCAAGCCAACGAAGGAATGATCAGAGTATCGTTGCGGCGTGCAGCCCGATCCATATCTGCCACTCAATATCAGGCTCTCGGCCTCACTCAGTCCTTACTCTCCAGTCTCGCTCACATGGGCTCATAATGCATGAACTAGCCCGAATAAATGATAAAATGAGCAAAATCAACAATTACCGAGACTGAGACATGATATGGTATGAAATGACATGACTGAGAATATAATATCAATGAAACACATGATATGACAGCAATAAGCGACCACTCGGGCCCCAACAACATCGGCGTGAAGCCTTAACATAATATCTAGCATGATTTCTAGAATGTTCACATTTAAGACGACCACTCGGGTATCAAAAGTATCGGCGTGAAGCCTTAGCAAAGTATTTAACATGATTTCCAGAATGTTCACGTCAGTCACATTGACAGAAGCACGGATATCAACAAGAGAGAACCAATAAACGGTGCAATGGAAAGAACCAGGTCACGAATCACACGGTGCACGCCCGCACTCCCGTCACTTGGCATGTGCGTCACCCAATTCTAATCACATAACACGTAGCTCGGGGTTTCAAACCCTCAGAACCAAGATTGGAAGCGTTACTTACCTCAATCAAGCCAAAACTCTACTCCGCAATGTCCTTGCTGCTCGACTCATCACAAATCGCCCCGAATCTAATCAAAATCAGTACTATATCATTAGTATATGCTAAATTAGCGAAGCCCACATCAAAATTATCAAATTACATCACAAATCCCAAATTCGGCCAGACCCGGCCCCCGGTCCTCGGGCTCATGTCTCAAAATCCTGTAAAAATCACAAAACTATAATCCTTACTCTCTCACGAGTCCATACATACCAAATATATCTAAATCCGACGAAAATTGCCCCTCAAATCCATATATCAAAGTCTCTAATTTTCAAGACCTAACCCCTCAAATTACACCACAAATTTCATGATTAATAAGTCTAATACCAACATAGAATCAAGTATTAGGTTCAAAAATGTTACCTCAATGTGTTTCCCCTGAATCCTTCTTCAAAATCCCTCAAAAAGCTCCAAACCCATCTTAAAAAATGATGAAATATAAGAAAAAATCGCGAAGGCATTCTTTTATACTTTCTGCCCATCGACTACCGCACTTGCGGAACATTTCTCGCACTTGCGGATCCGCACCTGCGGTCCTAGGTGTGCACCTGCGACCATGACTTAAATCCCGACTTCTGCATCTGCGGCCCTCATCTCGCACCGCTGGTGCGGCCAAAATACCGCATCTGCGCTCCCAGGCCAACCTTCCTCTTTCCGCATCTGCGCATGGCCCACTGCACCTGCGATCATCGCACCTGCGGCTCCCCATCCGTAGGTGCTACCACCCCAGTAAACTAGCACCATCAGCAACTTTGCTGCATTTTTCAAGTCCAAACCTCCGATAACCATCCGAAATCAATCCGGAGGCCCTCGGGACCTCAACCAATGATACCCACGAGTCATATATGATTATTTCAACTTAGTGGAACCTTCTGAACACTCAAACCAACACCAAACCACCAAATTTACTCGAACTTCAAGCCTAAGAATTTCTAAACTTCCGATATTCGCCAACGATGCCGAAGCTAGCCAAACCGCGTCCGAATAATCTGAAATTTTGCACACACATCCCAAATGACACTATGAACCTATTCCAACTTCCGACATTCCATTTCGACCCTGATAGCTAATTTTTCACTGCCGACCAAAAATCGCCAAAAATCCTATTTCGCCAATTCAAGCCTAATTCTACCACGGACCTCTGAATAACATTTCGAATACACTCCTAAGTCCCAAATCACCTAACGAAGCCATCTGAACCATAAAAACCACATTTTGAGATCATATACCTATAAGTCAATTTCCGGTTGACTTTTCTAACTATTGAACCAAGTTAAGAGACTAAGTGTCTCTTTTCTTTCCACAATCATTCTGAACCCAAGCCAACCAACCCAACATATCACAAAAGAGATGTACCACACAACAATGAAGCAGAAATGGGGG
>MDKI01236923.1:0-53364 GCA_005239505.1 Nicotiana paniculata | reverse complement strand
TTTTGGATTGGGCCACAATATTTTAAAAGTCCAATTATTAAGAATATTCTAGAAATTATCATACGAATAATGTTATTAGTAGAATACTCTAGAATATTGTAGTATAAGAAATATCTAGAGTATATGGAATATAATAGTATGTTCTAGAGTAATCTTTGTTATGACAGCATTAAGAGAAAAGTGTAGAATACTCTAGAGACTTATTTGTAGCCATTAGATTAGAATTGAAGTGGCTTAATCCTAGCCATTGTTTGAGGTGGTGCCACTAGTATAAATAAGGGTGATGTCTTCAAGTTTTAAAATCAAGAAGTTGTAATACAAGTTAGCCTTTTCCCAAATATTCTAGCCTCTCCTTTCAAAATACCTCTCATTTCCAACAAATGCATCTCCATTCAAATTCACTGCTTTTCAGGTATATGTAATAAATTAAGTTTACGATCATAGCAAAGATGGTTCAAAGATGGAGGACCCTCACTGAAAGTCTTTGAGCTGTTTTCACTAGACTGAAACTGATGGGCTGAAGCTGGAAATTGCAGCTGAACAGTCCAGTAAATTGCAGTTGAACCAGTAGAAATTAAGCTCAAACACTATAGTCAATTCCTCAGTCAACTTAACAAAAATCCTCCTCAAACTTTCAGCAGCAGAACGGTGGTTTCACCTAAGCAGCTGAAACAGTGCCGAATTTAGCTTTTGAACTGGCAGAAACATTTCTCAAACTGTAATTTGCTGTTAAACAATGTAGAATTCTGCTCAAACTTAGGAGAAATTGCAGCTTCATAATAGTGCTGGAATGCTGTCAAATACTGCTCAATTTCAGCAGATAACTGGAGCAAACTCTGCAAAGAATTGTTGTAAAGTACAACTGCAACTGAAGGGAACTTGTAGCTCAAAACTGGTTCCAATTTCTGTCAAACCAAGCTCAAGACAGTGCAGAAATTACATGCAAAATACTGCTCAAAGATGCAGAAAATGTAGTTGTAACTATGGAGAAACAGTGCAGAAAAACAGCAGTCCAATTTTGAATAAGGTGCTGCAGATTTGCAGCTTAACTGGAGCTCAATAGTGCAGAAATGCTTCCTCAAACTGTGCAGATTTTGCTGAATTTCATAACTGGACAGTAACTGTTCGAACTGGACAGACTTTCTAAATCAAACAGTATAGAAATCACACTCAAAACTCAACTGCAGGGAATCACCAACAACACTCATATATGAATACAGAACACTTCATGGGTATGTTAAGAACTTTGACACCCATCGAATCAAGCTGCATAAATTGTTGCAAAATAAATCCTCAACACACCAAAAGTCCAAATAAAATCAATGAGCAATATGTTCCTAACAACATACTTAGTGGTTTGGTTCACTAAAATGGAACCATGATACCTGTTCAATATCTCTTGATTCCTTAAAATTTTTTAGTCCAATATCTTCTTTAGTTGCATGTGCAGCACCTGATAATAATAAAAAACAAATATGTATATACTTTAAAACTTTCTCTAATACTCCAGGTAATAGGACAATACAAATTCCGAAGCATAATTTCTACTTACTCACGTTCACTTCTCTATTCAATACTAGAGGAAATTCTCTATCTACACATGATATAATATGGTTCCTCAGAAGGGACACATTGAATAACCAATAAAGTAATTTCTAGTGATACCAAAAGGGACACATTGAAAATACATGAGTAGAACATATATGTGCACATCAAAGAAATCGATCGACAAGAAAATATTCAATATTGAACTTGACGAAATAGACAATATCAATTTAAATTTAAAGCAACATTCTTTAATGTGTCTCTAGCTATTAATCAAAAAATGGCTAAGCTATTTCTATTTGAATTAGAAAAAAAACTCATGATGTGTCTTCAAAATAAAACTCTTTATCCGATTCAATTTCAAGTTTTTATGCTAGAAATCCTTCTGGAGATACCCAGAATATCTTTTAGCAATTGAATTTGGTCCGAAGGACAATTGCTTTATAAGATCGGGCACATCATCTTTCAAAGAACGAGTTTTAAACCATTGAGAGAAGTTTTGACTATGATTCTTGGCCTTGCTCCATTTAGATCCTCGTCTCTGATTACTAACCTCAACCTCATATTCTCTACACAACAAGTATTTTTATTTGTTAGTAAAATGATAAATAAAGTAATTTAATAAAAATCTACATAAATAAAGGCTATAAGTGATTAAATTACCTTATATATTATTTAAATTCATCAAAAATTTTCAATAAGTATATATGTGCCTGATTTAGTGACATGTCAACTAAACCAATTGGATTACTCTTTTTCGCTCCTAAAGGACAACATGTATTAGGGAAAAAACTAGCAGTTTGTGCATTAATTGAATTGTAACGACCCGACCGGTCGCCTTATGTTCTAGAACCTGTGTCCCTAAATGACACTTTATGTATTTACTTTTACTGATTTATAGCTTGCGAGGACGAGTTGTTTGAGGTTTGGAGGAGTTTGGGGGTGGTATAGGAACACTTAGTTCCTTAAGGTTGGCCTTAAAGGCCAAGTTTGACTTCGGTCAACATTTTTAGTAAACGATCTCGGAATCGAGATTTGAATGCTTGGTTTGTATGATGATTTCGGACTTGGGCGTATGTTCGGAATGGGTTTCGGATGACCCGGGAGCGTTTCGGCACCAAATAGTTGAATATGATTCCTTAAGTTCAAAAATTTGAGGTTTGGAATGTGTTTTTGTGTTATCGAGGTCTGAACGGAATTCCAAGACCGGGAATAGTTCTTTCATGTCATTTATGACTTTCTCGCAAAATTTGGTGTCATTCCGAGTAGTATAGGTATGTTCCGGCATGTTCAAAGTGAATTCAAGAACTTGAAGTTCAAAGTTTGATTCAATTTAGTTTTGGGGTATGATTCTTAGATTTAGCATTGTTTCGGACGTTCGAAGCCTCGAGCGAGTCTATACTATGATTTAGAACTTGTTGATATATTTGGACGGGGCCTCGGGTGGGCCCGGATGCCATTCGGACATCACGCGAGGAAAACCAAGCTCAAAAAGAGTTGCTGGTGCATCAGGTCTGGTGCGACCGCACCTGCGAGAGACCAGCCGCAGGTGCAAGACTACAGGCGCGGTCAAAGACTCGCAGGTAAGCCTTAGGGGGGCTGCCCAATTTCCGCAGGTGCGGGCCTTTTCCCGCAGAAGCGGAGCCGCAGGTAAGGGCTCCGTTCCGCGGGTGCAACCGCTCGCAGATGCGAGACTGCAGATGCGGTCCTCGAGCCGCAGGTGCGAAAGTCCTGGAGGCAGTGAGGTTGTTTTAAGTGCGGGACTGAGGCATTTTTGGCCATTTTCTTTCATCTTTGGACGATTTGGGGAGCTTTGAAAGGGGAGATTCGACCTAGCATCGTGAGGTAAGTTAATTCCTACTTAAAAGTGAGATTTATACTTGAGTTTTGAGTAGATTAGGACACAAAAATTGTGGAAATCATGGGTTTAGAGTAAAACTTAGGGTTTTGAGAAAAATAAGATTTAAACAAGAAATTTGTTATGGAATCATGCAAAAACTATATATTATTGATCCTTAGGTTATGGGTAACAATTTCACTTGCAAATTTCCGAAATCCGAGCATGTGTGCCCGGGGGTACATTTTAGGATTTTGCAAACTAGGTTGAGATAATTATTTAAATAGGAGAATTTTGGACTCTTGAGCATAGATTGCTTTATTTATATAATGTTTGGCTAGTTTTGGGTTCTTGGGCAACGAATTTGGAGATTTGGGCGCATTCTTGACCCGGGAAGTAAGCTTGAAACGAAGTAAGTCTCCTTTAGAAACCTTGTAAGAGGGAATTGTCCCCACAGGTGAAGTAAATAATTATGTGTCATTATTTTTGAGGACTACGTACGTACAAGGTGACGAGACTCCATGCGTAGTGACTATTCTTGTTATGTCCGGGTAGTTAGGTTTGTACCATGCCTTATGAACTCCGTTAATTGAAGTATATGCCTTGTGATCTCCTTGTATGCAAGTTTGTTTTCAACAAATCCTAGAACTTGAAGATTTTAAATGAATTGTTATTTTGGAAAAGGATTTAAAGAAAAATATTGTGTTTATGTGTGACCGCTTCGCAAATTTATATTCCGCGAGCGGAGTGATTCTTTCCACTAGTCTCAAGGGAGCAGGCCGTACGCCATTGCAGGTTAATAGATGCATCTATTGTTTGCGTCGTTCAACCCTTTGGCAGTGCACATTTATTATTATGTTGGCTCAGACCGTACTCCTCGACATATTATGCGCATGCTACCTGCTTGATATAATTCATAACTTTTAAATTGTTAGATGTCTTGGAAGACAAATTTGTAATTGTATGTTGGAGTTTTCGCCACGTAAATAGGTTATGTGAGTATGCTCGACATTCATTGTTTTACTATTCATGTGTACTTGTATTTATATTGAATTTTACATCTAAATATACTAATTGGACCTAGTGAGTGTCAAGTCGACCTCTCGTCACTACATCTTCGAGATTAGACTGGATACTTACTGGGTACATATTGTTCATGTACTCATGCTATGCTTCTGTACTTGATTGTACAGGTTCTGAGGCAGGTGCATATGGTTACCAGTCCGGAGCTCGTCCCTAATTTCACGTGGTTCGAGGCTTCACGCTGAGCTGCTTCTCTTGATGTCGTTCAACAGCACTCTGGTTCTCTCTTTTGCTATTCTGTCTATCTCTTCTTAGACAGTGGGATAGTTCTTTTATCCTTTTGATTCCACTCTACTAGATGCTTGTAGTCTTGTGATACTAGTTCCTGGTACACACATTGGTAGACTATTCTTTTGGTGGTGTAATTAATTAAAGTTCGCTTTTGGTTTTCAGAACTTAAATGCCCTGCTATGTGTTATATTCCATGCATAGTGGCTAAATTATTTTTGAGATAAGAAGAGAATTTAATAGAAAACAAACTAGATTCACTAGATAATTAGTGTCGGCTTGCCTGACAACGGTGTTGGTTGCCATCGTGACCTGGATTAGGATTTGGGTCCTGACAACATGGTATCAGAGCTCTAGGTTCACATAGTGGGCAAACCCAATAGAGTCTTGCGGATCGGTACAGAGACGTTTGTATTTATATTTGGGAGGCTATATCGTGTTAGGAAATATCTCTTTATTCATCTCCTATCGTGAAGTTGATGGTATGCTAAATCTCACTCTTCTATTTTCTCGCAGATGGTGAGGACGCGCCCAGTTGACATTCTGGACTTGGGAGGGGCCGCTTCTCCCGTCGTTAGAGGCCGGGGTAGAGGTCGGGGGAGGGCACCGGCCCAAGGGAGGGGAAGAGGGCATCCCAGAGTTGCCCCAGTTGCACCACCAGTGGATCCAGCGGAGGATCCTATCACTGAGGAGCAGGGCGAGGCGCCCGCAACAGATCATGTCCCGTTGGACTTCATGACGGCGCCGGGATTTCAGGAGGTCATGGGCCGTATGATGCGGTTCATGGATACTATAACTCAGGCTGGTTTATTTACAGCGGACCCGGCCACATCTCAGGTAGGAGAGGGAGGGCAGACCCCTACTTCCCAGGCTGCAGGACATGCAACTGCAGTTTATCAGACCCCAGGTACACTGCCCGCGGGTGGGGTTCAGCCAGTAGCAGCAGCAACACCTGAGCCCAGAGCAGTTGCGAACGGTGATCTGCAGAAGCTACTAGACAGATGGACCAGACTACACCCTTCTGTCTTCGGAGGCGAGCGTCATGAGGATGCTCAGGATTTTATGGACAGGTGCAGGGACAGACTGCACAATATGAGGATACTGGAGTCCCATGGAGTTGACTTCACTACTTTCCAGCTAGAGGGCAGGGTCCGTAAATGGTGGCAGTCTTATGTTCTTGGCACACTGGCAGATTCTCCTCCTATCATTGGTAGCATTTCACTCAGCTATTCCTGGAATGGTATATTCCATCCTCGGAGAGGGAAGATCTGCGGTATCAGTTTGAGCAGCTAGAGCAGGGTCAGATGTCAGTGATCGACTACGAAGCTAGGTTTTCTGAGCTGTCTCGTCATGCACTTATGATACTTCCTACTGACGCAGAGAGAGTGCGGAGATTTGTAGCTGGGTTGCACTCAGGTATTAGGGCCAACATGGCCCGAGAGGTGGAGATGGGGACTCCTTATCAGCTTGTAGTAGAGATTGCTCGCAGGATTGAGGGCTATCGATTGAGGAGCAGAGAGCAGGACAACAGGATAAGAGAGCTCAGTTTTCTGGGGATTTCAGAGATGATCCAGCTAGGGGTAGGGGTCAGTTTGGTAGGGGCCAACCTAGTAGGCCTTCATATTCAACACCCCCACCACCTCCTCGAGGTGCTCTGGTGAGGCCTTACTTCAGTGCGATGCCGGAGAGTACTTATCACCCACCAGCCATTCAGGGTTCCTCCGGCGGGTACTCTGGTCATCAGGGATCTTCCAGCTCTTATTTCAGTGCTATGACAGAGAGTTCATACCTCCCTCCAGCTATTCAGGGTTCTTCTTCAGGGAAACAGACTATGGTGCCGAGAGGTTGTTATGAATGTGGGGATCCAGGTCACATGAAGAGGCTTTGTCCCAGGCTTCAGGGCAAGGTAGTGCAGCAGAGTCACCAGCCTATGGTTTCAGCATCGGTGGTCCGGCCACCTAGAGGTGGAGGATAGGCTGGTAGGGGTCGTCCTAGAGGTGGAGGCCAGGCAGGGGGACCCAGTCAGCTCCTGTCCATTCGGGTGGAGGTCAGTCATCTGGCGCTCCATCCAGATTCTATGCTTTCCTGGCCAGACCAGATGCAGTGGCCTCAGATGTCGTGATCATATATATTATTTCGGTATGTGGTAGGGATGCATCAGTATTATTTGATCCATGATTCACTTATTCATATGTATTAGTCCTATTTTCTCATTTCCTGGATATTCCTCCCGAGTCCTTGGATACTCCTGTTTATGTGTCCATTCTTGTGGGCGATTCTGTGGTTGTGGACCGAATTTATCGGTCCTGTGTGGTTACATTATATGGGTTCGAGACCAGAGCGTACCTCCTATTACTTGATATGACTGATTTTGAGGTCATCCTGGACATGGATTAGTTATCCCCTTATCACGCTGTCCTAGATTGCCATGCCAAGACGGTTACTCTAGCCATGCATGAGTTTCCAAGGTTGGAGTGGAGGGGTTCCTCAGTTAGTGTAGCTAGTCGGGTTGTTTCTTTCCTGAAGGCTCAACGTATGGTCGAGAAGGGTTGTTTGGCTTATCTTGCTTATGTGCGGGACACCACCGCCGAGTCTCCGACGATTGATTCAGTACCAATAGTTCGAGAGTTTGCTGATTTATTCCTTCAGACCTTTCAAGCATGCCGCCGGATCGTGACATTGATTTTTGCATTGACTTGGCTCCAAGACCCAACCTATATCTATTCCCCAATATCGTATGGCTCTGAAGGAATTAAAGGAATTGAAGGAACAACTTGAGGAGTTGTTAGCTAAGGGGTTTATCAGACTGAGTGTATTGCCTTGGGGTGCTCCGGTGTTATTTGTGAAGAAGAAGGATGGGAATATGCGGATGTGTATTGACTACCGCCAGTTGAACAAATTCACCATCAAGAACAAGTACCCATTGCGGCGTATCAATCATTTGTTTGACCAGTTGCAGGGTGCTCGGGTGTTTTCTATGATTGATTTGAGATCAGGGTACCATCAGCTGAAGATTCGGGACTCGGATGTTTCGAAGACTTCTTTCCGTACGAGATATGGTCATTATGAGTTCCTAGTGATGTTCTTTGGCTTGACTAATGCCCATGCAACATTTATGGATTTGATGAATAGGGTGTTCAGGCCTTATATTGATTATTTTGTCATTGTCTTTATTGATGACATTCTGATCTACTCACGTAGCCCGGGGGAGCACGAGCAACAATTGAGAGTTGTGCTCCAGACCTTGCGGGAACAAAAGTTGTACGCTAAGTTCTCCAAGTGTGAGTTCTGGTTAGATTCGGTGGCATTCTTGGGACATGTTGTATCTGGGGAGTTTATCAAGGTGGATCCTAAGAAGATTGAGGCAGTTCAGAGTTGGCCACGCCCTACCTTAGCGACATATATCAGGAGCTTCTTGGGACTGGCAGGTTATTATTGCCGGTTTGTGGAGGGTTTTTCGTCTATTGCCGCCCCTCTGACTAGATTGACCCAAAAGGATGCCCCATTCCGATGGTTCTACGAGTGTGAGGCGATCTTGTAGAAGCTCAAGACAGCCTTGACCACAACACCAGTTCTAGTGTTGCCTTCTTGTTAGGGGATGTATACAGTTTATTGCGATACTTCACGCGTTGGTTTGGGATGTGTATTGATGCAAGAGGGACTAGTTATTGCATATGCTTCACGTCAGCTGAAGGTCCATGAAAAGAATTACCATGTGCACAATTTGGAGCTGGCGGCGATTGTTCATGCTCTTAAGATTTGGAGGCACTACTTGTATGGGGTGCCTTGTGAGGTTTATACATACCACCGCAGTTTGCAGCACTTGTTCAAGCAGAGGAATCTTAATTTGAGACAGTGTAGATGGCTTGAGTTATTAAAGGATTATGACATTACTATTCTTTATCATCCGGGCAAGGCGAATGTGGTTGCATATTCCTTAAGCAGGAAGGCAGAGAGTATGGGTATCTTGGCTTTCATTTTAGTAGAGGAGAGACCTCTAGCTTTGGTTATTCAGTCCTTGGCTAATCGCCTAGTGAGGTTGGACCTTTCAGAGCCCAGCCGAGTTCTTGCACGTGTTGTTGCTCAGTCTTTATTATTGGGGGAGATCAAGGCTCGACAGTTTGATGATCCGCACTTGGCAGTTCTCCGGGAGACAGTGTTACAGGGTTGTGGCAAGGAGGTTTCTATTGGCGAGGACGGTGTTCTGAGACTTCAGGGTCGCATATGTGTCCCTAATGTTGACGGCCTGAGGGAGAGGATTCTAGAGGAGGCACATAGTTCCAAGTATTCTATTCACCCTGGTGCTACGAAGATGTATCGTGACCTGAGGCAGAATTTCTAGTGGAGGCGGATGAAGAAGGACATAGTGGAGTATGTGGCTAGATGTATAAATTGCCAGCAGGTTAAGTATGAGCACTATAGGCCAGGAGGCCTACTCCAGCAAATGCCTATACCTGAGTGGAAATGGGAGCGCATCACTATGGACTTCGTAGTTGGGTTGCCTTGGACCTTGCGGAAGGTTGATGCGGTTTGGGTTATTGTAGATAGGTTGACCATGTCGGCACATTTCATTCCAGTAATTACTACCTATACTTTAGAGAGGTTGGCCCAGGTCTACATTTGGGAGATAGTTCGGCTGCACGGTGTGCCTGTGTCCATTATATCAGATCGAGGTCCTCAGTTCACCTCTCACTTCTGGAGAGCAGTACAAAATGAGTTAGGCACCCGGGTAGAGCTTAGCATAAAATTCCACCCTCAGACCGACGGGCAGTCGGAGCGGAAAGTTCAGATATTGGAGGACATGCTCAGAGCATGTGTGATTGACTTTGGAGGGCAGTGGGACCAGTTCTTGCCTTTGGCCAAGTTTTCTTATAATAACAGTTATTAGTTCAGCATCGAAAGGCTCCATTTGAGGCCTTGTATCGTCGGCGAAATCGTTCTCCCATCGGGTGGTTTGAGCCTGGCGAGGCTAGGTTATATGGCACCGATCTGGTGAAGGATGCTTTGGAGAAAGTAAAGTTGATTCAGGAGAGGCTTTGCACAACACAGTCCAAACAGAAGAATTACGCGGATCAGAGGGCGCGTGATGTATCATTTATGGTCGGCGAGAAGGTCCTGTTGAAAGTCTCGCCGATGAAGGGTATTATGAGGTTTGGGAAGAAGGGCAAGCTGAGCCCAAGGTTTATAGGTCCATTTGAGGTGTTGAGGCGAGTTGGGGAGGTTGCTTATGAGCTCTCTTTACCTCCCAATTTATCAGCAATTCATTCGGTCTTTCATGTGTCCATGCTACGAAGGTACCACGCCGACTTCTCTCACGTGATATACTTCAACACCATTTAACTAGACGAGGGATTGGGGTATGAGGAGGAGCCAGTTGCTATCATTGACAGGCAGGATCGCCAGTTGAGGTCCAAGAGGGTTTCCGCCATAAAGGTCTAGTGGAGGGGCGAGGAGGTGACTTGGGAGTCCAGGGAGGACATGCGGAGCAGATATCCATGCTTATTCAGCACTCCAGGTATGATTCTAGACTCGTTCGAGGACGAACATTTGTTTAAGAGGTAGAGAATGTAATGGCCTGACCAGTCGTCTTGTGTTCTAGAACCCCGTGGCCCTAAATGAGACTTTCCGTATTTGCTTTTACTGATTTATAGCTTGCAGGGACAGGTAGTTCGAGGTTTTGAGGAGTTTGGGGTGGTATAGGAACACTTATTTCCTTAAGGTTGGCCTTAAAGGCAAAGTTTGAATTCTGTTAATATTTTTAATAAACGACCTCGGAATCGAGATTTAAACGCTCCAGTAGGTTTGTATGATGATTTCGGACTTGGACGTATGTTTGGAATGGGTTTCGGATGACCCGGGAGCGTTTCAACGCCAAATAGTGGAATATGATTCCTTAAGCTCAAAAAAATTGAGGTTTGGAATGTGTTTTTGTGTTATCGAGGTCCAAACAGAATTTCGAGATCGGGAATAGTTCGTAATGTCATTTATGAGTTGCTCGCAAAATTTGGTGTCATTCCGAGTAGTATAGGTATAATCCAGCAGGTTGAAAGTGAATTTAAGAACTTGTAGTTCAAAGTTTGATTCAATTTAATTTTGGGGTATGATTATTAGATTTAGCGTTGTTTCGGACGTTCCGAAGGCACGAGCGAGTCTGTATTATGATTTAGAACTGTTTGGTATATTTGGACGGGGCCTCGGGTGGGCCCGAATGCCATTCGAACATCGTGTGAGGCAAACCAAGCTCAAAAAGAGCTGCTGGTGAATCAGGTCTGGTGCGACCGCACCTTTGAGGGACCAGCCGCAGGTGCGAGACCGCAGGCGTGGTGAAAGCCTCGCAGGTTCGTCCTTAGGGGGCTGCCCAATTTCCGAAGGTGCGGGGTCCGTTCCGCAGGTGCAACCCCTGTCCTTCTTCTCCTCTTCCGCAGGTGCGAGCACTCGTTCGCAGATGCGAGACCACATGTGCGGTCCTCGAGCCGCATGTGAGAAAGTCCTGGAGGTAGTGAGGTTGTTTTAAGTGCGGGACTTAGGAATTTTTGTCCATTTTCTTTCATATTTGGATAATTTGGGGAGCTTTCAAAGGGGAGATGCGACTTAGCATTGTGAAGTAAGTTAATTCCTACTTAAAAGTGAGATTTATACTTGAGTTTTGAGTAGATTAACATACAAAAATTGTGGAAATCATAAGTTTAGAGTAAAACTTAGGGTTTTGAGAAAAATAAGATTTAAATAAGAAATTTGTTATGGAATCATGCAAACACTATATATTATCGATCCTTAGGTTATGGGTAACAATTTCTCTTAAAAATTTCCAAAATCCGAGCATGTGGGCCCGGGGGGTACATTTTAGGATTTTGCAAACTAGGTTGAGATTATTATTTAAATAGGAGAATTTTGGACGCTTGAGCATAGATTGATTTATTTATATAATGTTTGGCTAGTTTCGGGTTCTTGGGCGACGAATTTGGAGATTTGGGCGCACTCTTGACCCCGGAAGTAAGCTTGAAATGAAGTCTCCTTTCTAACCTATAAGAGGGAATTGTCCCCATAGGTGAAGTAATTAACTATGTGTCATTATTTGTGGGGACTATGTACGTACGAGGTGACGAGAGTCCGCGCGTGGTGACTATTCTTGTTATGTACGGGTAGTTAGGTTTATACCATGTCTTGTGAACTTCGTTAATTGAACTATATGCCTTGTGATCTCCTTGTATGCAAGCTTGTTTTCAAGAAATCCTAGAACTTGATACTTTTAAACGAATTGTTATTTTTGGAAAAGGATTTAAAGAAAAATGTTGTGTTTATGTGTGACCTCTTCACAAATTTATATTCCGCGAGCGGAGTGATTCTTTCCAATAATCTCATGGGAGCGGGTCGTACGCCACGACAGGTTAATAGATGCATCTATAGTTCGTGTCGTTCGACCCTTCAGTAGTGCACATTTATTATTATGTTGGCTCAGACCGCACTCCTCGATACATTATGCGCATGCTACCTGCTTGATATCATTCATAACTTTTAAACTGTTAGATGTCTTGGAAGACAAATTTGTAATTGTATGTTGGAGTTTCGCCACGTAAATAAGTTATGTGAGTATGATCGGCATTCATTGTTTTACTATTCATGTGTACTTGTATTTATGTTGAATTTAACATCTAAATATACTGATTGGACCTAGTGAGTGTCAAGTCGACCTCTCGTCACTACTTCTTCGAGATAAGACAGGATACTTACTGGGTACATATTGTTTATGTACTCATTCTACGCTTCTATACTTAATTGTACAGGTTCTGAGGCAGGTGCATCTGGTTACCAGTCCGGAGCTTGTCCCTGATTTCACGTGGTTCGAGGCTTCACGGTGAGCTGCTTCTCCTGATGCCGTTCAGCAGCACTCTGAAGTCTCTCTTTTGCTATTATGTCTATCTCTTCTTAGATAGTGGAATAGTTCTTTTATCATTTTGATTCTACTCTACTAGATGCATGTAGTCTTGTGATACTAGTTCCTGGCACACACATTGGTAGACTATTCTTTTGGTGGTGCAATTAATTAAAGTTGGCTTTTGGTTTTCGAAACTTAAATTCCCTGCTATGTTTTATATTCCATGCGTAGTGGCTAAATTATTTTTGAGATAATAAGAGAATTTAATAGAAAAGAGACTAGATTCACTGGATAATTAGTGTCGGCTTGCCTGACAACGATGTTGGGCTCCATCGCGACCTGGATTAGGATTTGGGTCGTGACATGAATCATATTCATCATTGTTTTGGGGTCTTCGATTAAATCGAGTCTTTACACCTCCATGTAAGTATCTAGAGCATAAAGTCAAACACTCTTCAGCCAATTATGCCTTAGCAATAGATCCTTCTGGATAATTTCTGTTGCAAACATATGATTTTAATGTACACATATACCTATCAGGAGGATACATCCATCGATTTTGAACTGGACCTCCCAACCTTACCTCATTCGCCAAATGAATAGGCAAATGAACATTATATCAAAATAGTTGGAGGAAAAATTCTTTCCAATTGATTCATTGTTTCTCTAATGTGTACTTCCAAGCAATCTAGCTCTTCCATTATGATAACTTTTTGACATAAACAGCGAAAGAAAGAACTTAGACGAATCAAAGGGATAGCAACATGATCAGGAAGTATGTTTTTAACTGGTATTGGAAACAAGTAATGTAACATGAAATGGGCATCATGGGTTTTATAACCGGATAATTTTCTTTCATCTAGCTGCACACACCGTGATATGTTGGAACCACTACCATCAGGTAGCTTTGCGGTGTTTAAAACACCACATAAAACTGATTTTTCACCATTGGTCATTGAGAAGCATGCTTTTGCAAACTTTGTTCTTTTGCCATCCTTCGCATCCTTTGGTTGAAGGTTCTTCCTAATGCCAATATCTTTCAGATCATAACGAGCATTTGCATGATCCTTTGTCTTGCCAGGAATTTTCTAAAGAGTTCCTATTACATTATCCACTATATTTTTCTCTATATGCATTACGTCAAGGTTATGACGTAACGAGTTGTGCTTCCAATAAGGTAATTCGAAAAAAATTGACCTTTTTTTCCAAGGGACATCATTTATTCTCTTTTCGATTCTTCCGAAACACATTGTTAAAATTCTTTAAGCTATTAAACACATCAGTTCCCTTTAACAAAGGCGGATGAGGCCTAAATTTTGTTTTTCCATTGAAAGACCTTTTATTAGATCTCCACGGATGATCCATAGGCAGAAAAACACGATGATCCATATAACACATTTTTCGACTATGTTTAAGATAACAAGAATTAGTGCCATAATTACAAAAAGGGCAAGCCAACTTTCCCTTTGTACTCCAATCGGATAACATAGCATATGCAGGAAAGTCACCGATTGTCCATAAAGAGCTGCTCGCATTTGAAAGGTTTGATCTCTTGAAGAATCATATGTTTCTACCCCATACTCCCACAACACATTTAACTCTTCTATTAATGGTTGTAAATAAATGTCAATGCCATTTCCAGAAGATCGTGGCCCAGGTATAAGCAAAGAAAGCATACAGTATTCTGGCTTCATGCACATCCAAGGAGGCAAATTATACACCATTAAAATAAATGGCCATGTGCTATGAGATGTGCTCATGGTCCGAAATGGATTGAACCCATCACTTGCTAAGCCAAGTCTCAAATTGCGAGAATCCTTTGCAAATTCTGAATGCAAGCTATCAAAGTCTTTCCATGCTTGCCCATCAGCAGGATGTCTTAACTATCCATCTTTAGAGCGCTCCTCGCCATGCCACCTTAATGTATCTGCTATCTTTGAACACATAAATAGCCTTTTGAGTCTAGGAATTAATGGAAAGTGTCTCAAAATTTTCGCTGGAATGCGATAACCTTTTTTAGAAGCTCAAGGTCGCTATCTGCTTCATCGCTATCTAATTCAGGATATTTAATATATCGAGAAGCTCCACAGACATGACAATATTCATCATCCTTATGGTCATTCCTAAATAACATGCAATCATTGGGACATGCATCAATTTTTTCATAATCAATACCGAGATCCTTTATCATAGATTTGGCTTTATTGTAGGATATAGGAATGTTCAACTCAGGCATCGCCTCTTTTAATAGCTCCAAAAGAGAAGTGAAAGACGCATTGCTCCATCCATGTAGACACTTTACCAAATACAGACGGATTGTGAAAGATAATCTAGAGAATCCTTTGCAACCAGGATATAGTTCTTGGCTTGCCTCGTCAACTAAGTTATAGAATTTATTGGCATCTTCATTTGGACCTTCATACACTCCTCCAGCATGTGCAACATCTCTAAACTGATCATTCAACAACCCATCAATATCATCTTACGAGCAAACATTATCATCCATGTCACAATTAACATTTATCGAAATTTTCCATTCCCCATGATTAATCCATCTTGTATAACCTTGAACAGATCCATAACATATTAGATGATCATACACTACATTCCTTCGAGTCCATCGGATATTACAACACTTTGTACATGGGCATTAAATTTCTTCGCCTTGAAGATCTCCATAAGAGTAAGCAAAATCTAAGAAATATTGAACACCATCGACATACTCTTTGCTATATCTTGGTAAATCCATCCATTCCTTGGATGGAATATTTGAATTCCTAAAAGTTAAATTTATTAGATCTTCCAATGTATAATCATTTAAGCATAAAATAAATCTGAAACGTCAAGAGTGAATTTGAAAACTAATGCAATGTAAACCAATAAGACTTTCTTACCTAATCATGACACTTATGCTAAGCAAACCCAACTTCAAGTCCACCACAGATCTACCTGAGCGTGACCAATCTTCTTGGAGAAAAGGAGTAAAATTAATAGGATCCATAGAACAACGAAAGAAGTAATATAATTATAAATCAAGTTTTTCATGAAGGTAATATAATAATTTTACGCACAAAAAATTGTCATGAGCATTTTGGCAAGTATAATGACACCTAAAAGGTGTATTGTACATATAAAGATTAAATAACTAAAAGAAGTTAAAATATAAATATCTAACTAGCTATTTATGATTTCATCAACTCTAAAGAAGAAACTCAAGAACTAGCCATATTCTGAAATTACTAAAAGAAAACTTTGATACCCAAAAATTAAGCAAAATAATTACTCATTTTTCAGCATAAGAATATGAAACTGGAAAAAAGAGTTAAATACTTGAGTACAAACAAAGACTTTACAAATTTACCTAGAAATTATACAAAAATAGAGATTATTTTTTCAGCCCGATTAATCCGAAACTAGAAAAAGTGAAAATTTAAGTATAAAAATAATTAGAAGACAATACAAAGATACCCAAAAGTATATGATCAAAATATGAGGCAATTGGAGTCCAACGGTAAATTAAAGTTTGGCGACAATGTCACGACCTAAAATCTATTAAAGTCGTGATGGCGTCGGACTTCACTGTCAGGAAAGCCAATACTTAATAATAAATTAAATATTTATTTTAAAATTCTCGAAGTCATTCCTTTTTTATTTTCTTAAATAATAGTTAATGAACTTTCACTGAGTAAACAATAATATTTTAACAAATTTAAATAGTGAATAAATCTCATGATTATCCCAGAACCCGGTGTCACAAGTGCATGAACAATTTTTTTTCTAGGAATTATACTTGTACTACAATACTTGTCCGGAATACAAACTGGACAAGGAATTTAAAATAAAATACAATACGTCTGAGGAAGACTCTGTCTGTTGCGGTCGTCTCCGGATGGTGCAACTCATCTAAGTCTCCAAGTCAGCCACATTACTGCGTCAAGCAGGGCCACTAGCTATGAATGTACCTGTGCAATAAAAATGCACAACAATTGTAGCATGAGTACGAAAACAACGTGTCTCAGTAAGTATCCCGCCTAATCTCGAAGAGGTAGTGACGAGAGGTCGACTTTGACACTTACTAGGGGTCAAATTAATACAATTAAGGGTGACACTAAGCATGAATATTGTAGGCAACTTATCAAGTAGCAACAGGAAATAACAACTTCTTTCACATTTAATATTCTTAAATCTTCATCATTTCAGTTGACAATTTAAAATCTCCAGGCCAGTAATCAAGTAAAAATCACAGCAAGTACGCAGTAAATATCATGCACAAGCAATGTCGAGGGTCGAACGGCCCGAACCAACATAAATGTAAATTGTGCACTGCCGAAGGGTCGAACGGCGTGAACCATAGATGCATCTATTAACCCATTGTGGCGTACAGTCCGCTCCCATGAGAGTAGTGGAAGAAATCACTCCACTCGCGGAATATAAATTGTGAAGCGGTCACACACAGTCATGCATATTCAAACAGTCCACCCCGACTACATCGGGAAAACAAATACTCAAGTAAATGACAAATTTCTTTTTTAAAGGTCACAAAAATAGTATTTAAATCTTTTCCAGAAATCCATTTTTACCAAGTTCGGTAAGGTTTAAACACTTTATTTTCATCAATAAGATTACAAATACGGTAAATAAAACATGTTTTTGGGTCCTAGACTACCCGGACATAAACATAATAGTAGCTACGCACAGACTCTCTTCATCTCGTGCGTACTTAGCCCCCACAAATAGTAGCACCTATTTAATTATTTCACATATGGGGACAATTCTCCCTTACAAGGTTAGAAAGGAGACTTACCTCGCTCCGAAGATTCATAACCGACCTCCAAGCCCTTCCGACGACTCAACTTGATGCACAATGCCCCAAAACTATCCAAATAACGGGCAAACCAATGAAAATATACCCTAATACTTATAACAATTCAATTTATATAAATTCTCAACTCCGCTCGGAAAGTTGACAAAATTACCCGCGGGTCCATGTGCCCGGATTTGAAAATTTCTCAAAGATAAACTCTTCCCATAGCCTTACTAACTCAAATATATAATTTATTCTAATTTTCATGCTCAAATCCGTGGGCAAAATCCAAAAATACACATCCTAGGTCTTCTTCAAAAATCCCAGATTTCTACAAATTCCCCCCTCTAATCCATACATAATGCAAGTATTTAACTCAAGATGGGGGAAAATCACTTACCTTATGGAAGATGCTGAAAATACCACTCCAAAATCGCCCTCCATCGAATAAGTGATGTGCAAATGAGCCAAGACCTCGGTTTTAAAATACACACTTCCCAGGCCCGATTTCTGCACCTGCGGCCTCCAACCTCGCACCTGCGCGCCCGCAGGTGCGCCCATGCACCCGCATTTACAACTTGTTCCTCCCTAGCCGGGCTCCGCACCTGCGCTCTCTCTTCCGCATCTACGCTTCCGCAGGTGCAGAAATAAACTCACACTTGCGCCCCCAGCCAAGCCAGCCTAACCTCGCACCTGCGATGCCAAAGCTGCACCTGTGGCCCTTGTTGTGCAGGTGCGGTCACACCAGACACCAGCACCTGTTCCTCAACTCCAATTTCAATCTGTTAACCACCGAAATCCATCCGAGGCCCCCGGGACCCCGTACAATCACACCAACCTGTTCCAAACATAACGCGGACCTACTCGAGGCCTCAAATCGCATCAAATAACATCGAAACACTGGATCACAACTCAATTCAATCCTTATGAACTTTGAAATTCCAACTTCTACATTCGATGTTGAAACCTATCAAATCATGTTCGATTGACCCCAAAGTTTGCACACAAGTCACATTCAACATTACAGACCTGCTCCAACTTTCGGAATTCCGTTCCGACCCCGATATCCAAATTTCCACTTCCCGTCGGATTTCTCAAAAACCTTAAAATTCCTATCTTTAGCCAAATGACTTCAAAATAACCTACGGACCTTCGAATTCTCTTCCGATCGCGCTCCCAACTCCAGAATCACCATATGGAGCTATTCCCAGACTCGGAATCCCAAACGAACAACAATATCACTGAGATGCACTTCAACCCAGACTTATGAAATTTCCTCTAAAATGTGACTTCTACAATATGCGCTGAAACGCTCTCGGGTCATCCAAAACCCGATCCGAACATACGCCCCAGTCCAAAATCATCATACGAACTTGCTGGAACCTTCAAATCCTGATTCTGAGGTCGTTTACTCAAAAATCCAATCTTAGTCGATTCTTCCAACTTAAGGCTTCTGAATTGAGAATTTTCTTTCCAAATTGACTCTAAACTTCCCGAACTTCAATTCCGACCACACCTACAAGTCATAAAACCTGAAATGAAGCTGTTCATGGCCTCAAACTACTGAACGACGTGCTAGAGCTCAAAAAGATCGGTCGGATCGTTACAGACAACTACAAGGAAGACTCACAAGCTGGAGTATAAAGTGCTAGATGCTCATAATGGAATTTTAGATTCTTGGCAATAGAAATTGATTTGGAGAACAAAACTCCCACCAAAAGTGATATTTCAGCTGGTTAGCACTAAAGGGTGCTTGTCTAACACATACAACCTATGTAGGAGAAGCTTCCATCTTGTTAAAATGATGCAACCTATACCCAGAAAGCTTAGAATCAGTTAACCATCTATTACTGCATTGTGTCGTAGTTGTATAACTATAGCATATTATTCTAGCTTTATTCAATCTCAAATGGGTGATGCCACAAATGCGAGTGTACGTGCTAACACCACCGGTATGAGTAATCTAGACTACCTAACATTAGCAAAAAAAAGAGCTACGAGATCGAATAATCTCCATTGTACGTTTAGGACCATTAGATGAAAGAAAGAACTACGAGATCGAATCATCTTCTTTGCATCTTTGTAAACACAACAAACTGAGAAAGATGAAGAACATGAACCACAACAGTAAAAATAAAAGGGATCCGACACAACTAGCCAAAATGCGACACCTTTTGGAAGACACACTTTTTGATATCCAAAAATTAAACAAAAAAATTACTTATTTGAGCCCTATAATCTGAAATTGAAAAAATTAAAATTTTTGAGTAAACAATAAAGACTATACAGAGATACCTAGTAATATTGCAAAAAAAAAAAAAAAAAATTCACTGCAATCGGCCCCGAAATTCACTTCTATCGGCTCCAAAAAAATTCAATAAGAAGCTTAGACAAATTAAAACTTTAGTATAAGAAGGAACATCATTCAAAGGTACCAAAAATCAAATAGAAAAGATTACTCTTTTTCAACTCAAGGATCTGAAATTAGTAAAAAAACTAAAACTTTGATACGCAGAAATTAAACAAAACAACATTACTTCTTTTCAGCCCAAGAATCTGAAATTAGAAAAAAGTTAAAAACATTGAGTATAAAATGAAGACTATACCAACATACCCAGGTATATATCTAATAGAAGATTATTTTTTCATCAGAAATCGAAAAAAAAAATCTTTGAGTAAAACAAATACTAACCAATAGAGAAAGGATGGAGATTTGCTAGAGTGAGATTAATCTGGAAGAAGCAGCAAAAGTCAGCAGCGGCGGAAAAATACAGATATGTGGCGGTAGTATTTTGAGATTAATCTTGGAGATATATGGCGGTATGCACTAGTATTCTTGTTAGGGTGAATTAGTAACAGAAAAGAATTGGGAAAGGGTTGGTATGCTGTAGTATTTCTTCGAGCTTGTGATTTCTTTGCCTTTTGAGATTAGGAGGGAAATATTTTCACTAACTGTATATTCGGGGGGAAATTTTGAGAGAAAATTTTTTATAATAAATTTTTACTTTACGATTGTAAAGTGTTATATTTAGTATTAGAATATAACAAATCTTCAAAAATGTTGCATTATAATTAATAAGCATTGCCAAATAATTTATAAATTGGCAACACCTAAGAAATGTTATCTTTATATTATAACAGCACGCATTTGAAGTGTGGTCTTAAAAAACGTGGCCAAAGACTCTAGTCAAATACCACACTTTATAAGCGCATCTATAGCTACTTTTGGCAACACTTTTCAAGTGTTGTCTATAATTAGTGTGGCTATAGGCTAAAAATGTTGTAGTGCCTGGACTGTTTTGAAGACCTGGTATTTCCAGGTTCACTCTGGACCTATCTCAAGCTCCCTGTAGTATAGCTTATATTTAATATTTATTAAACATTCATTTATGATCTGTAATAATAACCTTTGTAAACAGATATTGGGGAAATTAGTAAAAGGGGAGGGATTCTTATATGATTTTTTGTGGGAAAAACGGATAGAAATCCTGCCTTTAGGTTTATACTATATTTACTTACATTAGAAATCATACTTTTAGGTTTAAACTATATTTATTTGCATCAGAAACCAAGCTTTTAAGTTCACTTGGCATACTAGGCAACATGCTATAGGTTCATTACCTCATTTGTTACGGAATTCTGCTTCTGCATAATCATGACTACCTAGAAATCCTATTATTAAGTTACCGCTGTAATTCTGCTTAATAAAAAATTCCATCCTTGGTGTGCATTAGAAATCCTGCTTTAGGACTGTGTTTGTATTCGCTTTAAATCATGTCTACGTCGCCTAAATCAATAACCGTCCTGTCTATAAGAATGTTTAAAAGAAATTTCAACGCCTACACACCATGTTATAGGATAAAAATGTATGAAATCGGTTTCGTGATAATCAGCACCTAGATAAGCATGTTTATAGGACGTATTAAAACTCAAACTGTTCGCTTTCCTTCAGTCAATTTCCAGAATTCTGTTTGCATTTTTAAACAGCATTTTATAGGGTATCCCTGAACCACGCCTAGGCAAGCCTATAGGTAATTAAGGCCTTATAAAAATTGTAAAACTATTCTTTATTTATTTGTGACTGCCCAGATTCAACAGGTTCTAAAAATCAGTAGGTAAACTGATTAGGTCTTTACTGCTTCGCCTTATCATAATGCTGCACATTCTCTGTTTGTCATGCTCACCTAGATATCATGTTCTAGGACCTTTTCTGAAACATCTGAAATCTTGTTGTTTGAGACGTGCTAATTGCCTGTTTATTTGTGGAGGTAAACATGAGCCTTTAATTGTTGTCTTACTTGACAGCCCTGTTTGTTCTTTGTTGTCTCTTAGATTTCCTTTTTAAACAAATTAGGAGAGTCTAGAACTGCGTAAAAATAGAGGTCCTAAACACCTTCGGGACCACAAGGAAGTGACAAGTAATGCACGCTTAGAGTTCGTTTAATTAAAACCGCTTATACAATCTTTAACGGGAGGGTAATCGGGTAGTAAAAGGATATGATGACATGTGCACTAATGCCACGTGTAACCCCTCTAGTTGAGGAATGATTACCAGGCATTGTACAGATGTAATCCTAAAGGATAATAACTTAGGACTTCCCTATCTTTATACATATGTGTGCTTAGACTGCTTACCTATTAAATTTCCTTTTTCTTATTTACATATGTGTGCTTAGACTGCTTATTTGTTAAATGATAAATTGACCAAGTAAGCTTGGTCGGGACCTACCTTTGTGGACCTCGAGGGGTGCCTAACACCTTCCTCTCAAGGTAATTTCAAGCCCTTACACAATCTCTGGTAACACATACCAGTTTTATGAGTTACTTGTAATAGGTGCCCTAACACACCTTAATCCGTTAGGTGGCGACTCTTCTCTTTTAATACCCATTTAAAAGAGTTGTCATATGTCGAAACCCGATTTCGCGAGAAAAAGGGGGCATGATAGCATGACTACTCCACTGGGGATTTTAGGCTTTTACCATAACAAACTTGTTTTTTTGTAAATTAGTCTTAAGCATGCTTCTTTTTGTTAATACGTGTGCACCCTTTCCCTTTCCCCTTATGTGAATTTAATTCCCCATTTTGAGCATTTATGATTTCCTTTACTGCAGAAAATGACTTATTTCTTTGGTTTCCTTTCTTAAACATCTTTCAATTATTAAATACCCTAATTTATTATTTTCCTAACGTGCAAATACATGACAACATGCTATTTACTGCTGCATAAATCATGCTCAACATCATATTCCACTAGTGCGTAATCAATCCTTTAGCAACGCTTGATGAGTGGTTGCGCTCTTCCTATATATCACCCTTTGAATTTGGAAAGGCTTATTTACGGTAAAACTAGTCGATCAGAGGTGCAATCGAAGGTTCCGTGCCTTTCCCCCTCAAGTTGTCCGCTTGAGGGTACCAGTATAGACCCCCAATAGAAACCGTACTCTGATTATAACTGTACATGCATCATGGTCAAACCTAGCCGGGTTAGTATGTTGTCCACATAATAACCCTTTAAGACAAACCTTATCCAAAAGTCCACCAGGGCTTCCATAATCCCAACGGACGCAACCACGTTTTGTGTATTAATTTTGGAGAACTAAATGCCAATATGCTAATCATGGATATATAAATAGTCGAATCTGGAGAGGGAAAGGGCTAACTTTATTTGTTTTGCATAAAATGAGGCACGAGGTCCCTAGGTTTGGCACGGTCCAAAATATACCACCACTGCTACTAGATTGGTGGGAAGATCTTTCCTCAAGTGACAAGAAACATGTGAAAAAGGTCCTGGGAAAATTTCCTTCTCTGTTAGACATCTAGCCAAATAACATGTTGATAGAAGTTGCACCCATGTTCTGGGATCGTGAAAAATTAGTGTTTTGCTTCGGGGATATAGAAATGACCCCACTCATAGAATAAATCGGGGGATTTGCTGGGCTACCTTGGGACTGCCCTGAGTTATTGGCACTAGAAAATCGTACTGGTAGGAGATTTCTAAATAGATGGGTCTGAAAAAGAACGCCGATTTGGAGTGATTAAAGAAATCTTATATACCATTTGACTACTTGGATGATACATACGTTCATAGCAAGTACTACCGTATTTTCCATGATAATTTTCCATCACTTCCTTGGGACATATTCACCGTAGAGTTTTCGTGTTCATTGTTTGCTTCTTGGGTATGATAGTGTTCCCAACGAAAAGGGGAAGAATTCACACTAGATTGGCTATGGTCACCAAGAGTCTAACGGAAGGAATCGAGGGACATACATAAACCATAGTCCCTATGATTATATCTGATTTCTACCAGACTTTGGATACTGCCAAAAAGGGTCCAAACATTTCAAGGGCTGCAATTTGCTGGTGCAGTTGTGGTTAATAGAGCATCTCCAAAAGGGTCCATATCGCCAGGAGTTTCCACGAAGGGCGTGGAATGACCATATTTCCTTCCATAACCCTAAACATATGACTTATATTCCGGATAGGTTTGCTCAACCATAGAGTTCTAAGGAATGGGTGGAGTTCTTCGACAATTTGATTGAGGATCAGGTTTAGTGGATGTTTGAATGGTTCCCTACTGACGAGTTCATCATCAAGTCAAGGGACGCTCCTCACTTAGTGTTGATTGTGTTAAAGGAAATATACCCTTATGTTCCCATCAGGGTTATGAGACAGGCAGGAAGGAAGCAGATCATACCGCGGGTCGCAAAGATAAGTCATTTCCGCGCAGATTTTCAGGATGACGACATCCCTTACAAGTGTCAAGCTCAGCATATGTGGAATTCAAAGATTATTGTGGAAAAGGAAACCATCGATCCAGACATGTATCATGCGGGACATGCACCTTTTTACCCGGCATAGTTGGAGGACAACTTAGCTGGGAAAGTTGAGCCAGGTATTGGTCGAGGAAACAGGGTCATAGACGAAGATGCAGAAACCCAAGTAAAGTACAACAAGTTGCGCAAGAGGATTCATGACTCTGATACCAAACATCAAGAGATACACGAGACAGATAAGAGATTAATCAGGGAATGGAGGGAAATGGTTATCACCTCCAATGAAAGGGTAGAATATCCGGAACAGGGTTTGATGGAGCTAGAAGGAAAGATAAGAAAGAGGGTCGCTGACTGCCAGAATGCTGAAGGAAGCGAGGGAGGACATCTGGCAAGAGTAACCTGTTGTTGGGCATGTGTGAACTAGAGGACCTGGTTGATGGAGTCAGAAAGATCAAGCCTGAGAAGGTCCTTCTGGGACCAAGTAGATTAGTTTTACCTGTTTTTTCCTAAATGTAATAAGGCTAAATGCCAATAGTGACTTATAATTTATTATCTTAGTGTCGTGTTGGATTCATCTATTATTATATTAATGAAATAAGGCAATTATTGGAATCTAAGCTCTCCAAAAGAACTTGTCGCTAGGCCTACCTCGGGCACAACGAGGCTCCCAAAATAGGACGCGAATTTACATTGCGCAATATGTGTTTAAATACCGCAAATACTCTTTTCATAACTCTTACTGACTTGTCTACCTTTTGTTTTTCTTTCTTTCTTTCGATTATTCCCATTCCCCAAAGGTTGGTTCATGCATATTGGCATCATCGGCTTATCATACTAGATCCAGGGGCCCTCCACCTTCTCCTCCTCCAAGTCAACCAAAAGGCAAAGAGAAAGCAAAGATGGATGATTTGAACAGAACCAGAAGAGACAACAACAAACATGTTGAACATGCAGAAGCTTCTGATAGCCGAAGTAATCAGGCCCCAAATGATGTAGTATCACGACTTGGGCAGAAAATACTAGAACTCCAGGGTGAGCTCGAGCAGGTCCGGAGCTTAGCAAACCTATCCCTCACACTCAATATCTCAGATGTCAACCATTCAAACACTCAGAACCCCGCACCTCCGGAAAACACACCCAAAAATCACCTACAAAATCCTCCCGCACCTCATCATTACACAACCCCTCCAGAGAATCAAACTATCCCTCCACAATATTAGCAAAACACATACCATACTCAACTCAGCCCGTATCCTATACACCAGAATACCAATGATCATCATTATATCCAAACTTTCGGTCACCAAAACAACCCTATATACGTGGAAACCCTACCTCACTCAACTCAGCCCGTATCCTATACACCAGAATCCTATGAGAAGGACCTGCTCATTCGGAACCTGTCTGAAGAGCTCAAGAAGTTGAAAAGTCAGGTTCAAGGCGTCGAAGGAAGAAAAGGGATAAAAGGTCTGAACTATGAAGACCTATTCATACAGCCAAATGTAGAACTGTCGGAGAATTACAAACCTCCCAAGTTCTAAATGTTTGACGGAACAGGTGATCCCAGGGTTCACCTGAGGACTTACTACGACAAGCTTGTAGGGGTCGGAAAGGATGAAAGAATCCGAATGAAGCTTTTCATGAGGAGTCTTATAGGAGATGCTTTATCCTGGTACATCAGCCAGGATCCTAAGAAGTGGGCCAACTGGGTGAGTATGGCTTCTGATTTCATGGACAGATTCAAGTTTAACATAGAGAATGCGCCAGATGTCTTCTACATTCAGAACTTAAAGAAGAAGCCCACTAAGACCTTCCGCGAGTATGCCACTCGTTGGAGGTCAGAAGAAGCCAAAGTCAGGCCGAAATTGGACGAGGAATGATGAATAAATTCTTCGTCAAAGCACAGGATCCACAATACTATGAAAGATTGATGGTTATTGAAAACAACAAGTTCTCTGATATCATCAAACACGGAGAAAGGATTAAAGAGGGCATTAAAAGCGGTATGGTAACAAATTTTGAGGCATTGCAAGCCACAAACAAAGCACTGCAGCCAGGGGGTATTTCCAAGAAGAAAAATGCAGGAACAATAATGGTTGCCCAAGGACCAAAAACTCCACTTGAATATCAAACCTCCCCACTTACATACCAAGCACCTCCACCCACATATAAACCATTACCTCTCAGATATTCCTAACCAGCCACTGCTTATCACACATATAATTCCCAACCCTCTTACTTTCAGTCACCTCTAACTCACCCAAACTACCCAAGACCTCGGCCTAACTTTGACCGCAGATCACCTAAGCAATACACTGCCATTGCCGAACCCATTGACCAGTTGTATGAAAGGCTGAAGGCTGCTGGTTGCGTCACTCCTATCCCTGATGCGACCATGGAGAATCCATTCCAATGGGTCAACCCAAACAAGACCTGTGCATATCATTCTGGCATGAAAGGGCACACCATTGACGAGTGCCGAAAACTGAAGGATAAGATCCAGACCTTGATTGATAATTAGGTCATTCAGGCCAAATAAGCTACACCCAATGTCTTCAACAAACCCCTCCCAGATCATAGGGGTGAAGGTATCAATGTGATAGAGACCGATGAGGAATAGGATCTCGAGGGATCAATTGGACTTATCAAAGAGGGTGAAAATCCTAAGAAACCTGCAGTCACGCTCAATCCTATTATAGTACAAATATAACATCCAGTGGAGGTTGAGGTAGCTGCATTAGTTCCATTTAAAGTTGAGATAGCACCCTGTGCAGCTGCGCATGTTCCATTTGAAGTGGAAGTAGCCACACCTTTCACAGTGACAATGTCAATCACACCGCCTTTCGACACCAAGGATGTACCCTGGAATTATGTGGCCTAAGGTAGAAGAAGAGGAAAGATCAAAATAGAATAATCCCGCACTGCGCAAGGAATGACCAGAACGGGAAGAGTCTATACACCAGAGCATTTGGGAGAATCCAATAAGCAGTCTTCTAACAGACTGCTCGTTATTGAAACAGTCCCGGATGACCTTTGAAGGAAAGTGCAAGCAAGGGATTATTCAGTCACCGATCATTTGAACAAGACTCCCACTCAGATATCTATCCTGTCACTGCTACAGAGTTCAGAAGTGCACCGGAATGCCCTCTTAAAGGTGTTAAGTGAGGCATATGTACCTAACAACATCAGTGGCGGAGAAATTGCCAATATGGTAGGACAGGTGCTGGAAAGTCACAAAATCACCTTCCACGAGTACGAGCTGCCACAATCATAACAGGGCACCGCACATTACCGTGAAATGTGAGGACAATTTCATTGCCAGAATTCTGATAGATGGGGGATCCAGTCTCAATATTTTCCCATTGACAACACTGAAGAGGTTGGGCAAAGGCCTGTATGAGATACGAGAAGGGACCATGAAGAAGGCATTTGATGGGTCTTAGAGGGCTACCGTTGAGGTAATCAATCTCTGTTTGCAGATGGGGCCTACATGGTTTGATGTCGAGTTTCAGGTGTTGGACATATATGCATCCTATAATCTATTATTGGGACGGCCATGGATACACGCCGCTGGGGCTGTGGCATCAACTTTGCATCAGAAAATGAAGTTTGAATGGAACCATCAAGAGGTGATTATCCATGGAGATGGGAGCAACCCCCATTTACAACCGTCATACTATCCCGGTGGTTGAGAATAGAAGAAGGCTCAGTGGAGAAACTTATCATCACATCGAGCGGGACAATGTAATCGACAAAGATAAGTGGTGGGATAGCAATATAGCAAGCATGATGAACTGGAGAGTGTATGAGCCTGGCAAGGGTCTCGACAAAAATCTTCAGGGCATCACCAAGCCAATACAGCCAAACCGCCATGGTACTACTTTCGGGTTGGAATATCAGTATACCTGGCAAGAATACAATGACTGGTCACCACCGTGGCGTGGTCCGTACTATCCACTTGAGCAGCCTATACCACACTTGAGTCATACTTTCCAACAGACCGACGTCATATGGGGATTAGAGGAGGAGGAAGCACTGGCAGCATTAAGGAACTTGCTCCTGGAGGATGGGGACATGGACTGTTGTGTAATTATTGAGGAGGAAGAGGAGGAAGACCCTACCATCCGAGTTGTGGAGAAAGGATCATTCCTCATGAATTGGATTGTCAGACCATCCAGGGCCCGACGAGTCCCGGGGTAGCAAGGCTGAACAACATTGTTTATTTTTTTTCTAAGAAAATGATTTACCTTTTGCATTTGTTTTAAATAAAATCTCCATCATTCCAAAAACGTTGTTTAAATTATTGAAAATCACTTTTATGTTTCAATGGATTGATATTTATTATTACCATTTTCCCTCATATCTTTATCTATACATCATTATTATTTCCTGTCTTGATGAACCAACAACTGTGACATGTAATGAGACAACGCAACAAAAGGATAGTAATTCAGAGGAAGGAGATTTCATACCCGATGAAATCATCAAAGAAGTAGAAGACTTTGAGAAAAAGCCTAAGTCCAATTTGGATGAAACAGAAATAGTCAACCTGGGAGATTTGGAAACCGTCAAGGAGACCCGCATCAACATTCACCTGTCGCCGTCAGAAAAGGAAGAGTATCCACAGTTCTTGAAAGAATATGAGGACATATTTCCATGGTCATACGATGATATTACCAGGTTAAGTACATCCACTGTGGCTCACAGGTTTCACACAAACTCAATCTGTCCGCCAGTTAAGCAGAAACTCAGGAAGTTCAAGCCTGACATGAGTCTGAAAATCAAAGAGGAGGTACTAAGAATATCAATTCCAAGGTTCTTAGAGTGCTCGAATCCAACTTGGCTGGCCAACATCGTGCCAGTGCCAAAGAAGGATGGGAAGGTCAGAGTTTGCATCGATTAACGGGATCTCAACAGAGCCAGCCCGAAAGATGATTTTCCGCTTCCAAACATACACATCCTAATCGACAATTGTGTCAAACATGAACTCCAGTAATTGTGGATTTTTTTGCCGGTTACCACTGGATCTGGATGGACGAGGAAGACGCTCAGAAAATCGCTTTCATTACACCATGGGGAGTATACTGTTATAAGATGATGCCATTCGGTCTACAGAATGTTGGGGCCACCTACATTAGGGCTATGACTACCATTTTTCATGACATGATACATAAGGAGATCGAGGTGTATGTGGACGACGTCATTGTCAAGTCAAATAAAGCCATAGATCATATAGCAGATTTGAGGAAGTTCTTCGACAAACTGCGGAAGTACAACCTGAAATTAAACCCTACAAAGTGTGCATGCGGAGTCCCTGCCAGAAAGTTACTTCGGTTCATTATCAGCCGCCGAGGGATAAAATTGGATACGTCAAATTGAACTACGCTCGACCTCATTCCCTTTTAAGAGGGGATACGTAGGTAGCCCTGTGGGTTCGGTCACAATTCAATAAAAATCTTATTTCCCCCATAATTAGAAAGTGGGGCAAAATTTTGAGGGGGACCCTCAAAATTCTGAAGCAAGTTCAGCCGTTCGCAGCATGTACATCAGTTAGAGATATTTGTCCATCTAACAGGGGCAGGATTTTGAGGAGGACCCTCAAAATTCTATGGCAAAAGAAGTCACGATGTATCAGATCGTGTCACAATCATTGGTTCATCTAACAAATTTCTTAAAATATTTTACTATGTCCTTTGAAACCTATGCATGCTTGCTTGCGAAATAACTCTGTTTAGCGAAAGACGACGGAGGCGCGAACCAACCTCCCCCTTTACAGAACTCACAATTTTTCTTTGGATGTAGGAACAATGAAATACATGCTTCAAAGTCACAATCTTCATAAGAAACGCGATACTGAAGTCTACTACCAGCTAAGAAAACTCTACTATCATATGCTATTTATTCTATTCTGCATGGGACTAAGCCCTGCCCCACATCTTGCTTGAGGGTAAGCCCTGCCTCCATATTTTCATAAGTCTAAGCTCTGCCTTCATCTGCATGGGACTAAGCCATGTTCCGCATCTTGCATGGGACTATGCTCTGTCTCCATATCTGCAAGAGGCTAAGTCTGCCTCCATATTTGCATAAGGCTAAGCTCTGCCTTCATCTGCATGGGACTAAGACGTGTCCCGCATCTTGCATGAGACTAAGCTTTGTCTCAATATCTGCATGAGACTAAGCTCTATCTCCATATCTGCATGAGGCTAAACCCTGCCTCCATATTTGCATAAGGCTAAACTCTGCCTTCATTTGCATGGGACTAAACCATGTCCCGAATCTTGCATAAGGCTAAGCTCTGCCTTCATCTGCATGGGACTAAGACCTGTCCCACATCTTGCATGAGACTAAGCCCTGTCTCGAATTTTGCATGAGACTAAGCTCTGTCTCCATCTGCATGAGGCTAAGCCTGCCTCCATATCTGCATAAGGCTAAGCTCTGCCTTCCAATTGCATGGGACTAAGCTCAGTACCGAATCTTGCATGAGGCTAAGCTCTACCTCCTATTTGCATAATTCCAATAATTTCCTTTCTATTTGCCGAGATTAAGCGTTGTCTCTCCAACGCTATCTATTTGCTCTTCTTTCGGGCTATGCTCTGCCCTCAACTTCACAAGACTAAGCCTTGTCTTTTTGCTCTTGACGTCATATTATTGCATCTCATGGGATGAAATATCTCCAACTTTTCCAAAGGCTTCATAATATAAAGGCATCATCCTCATAGCCGGAAGACATCATGCCATGGCCTGAGGATCTCTCAAAGTTACATATCATTATTCAAAGGCGTCATGGTTCGGATGCACCATTTTCATGGCCCGAGAACATCATTTCATGGCCTGTGAATCCCTCACTGAACAATTCATGGCCCAAGACATCATGGTCTAAAGACGTCATCCTAACCGTCCGAAGACAATTCTCATGGTCCAAAGGGAATCTGCATCATGTTTAAATTTTCGCACAAATATATGCTCGTAATATCTCTTTACTTGCAGGTGACCTGATAAGCAACCATTCTCACAACAGGAGCAATCCCGCTCTATTTCCTATAAATTATCTCAAACTTGACAACTCACCATAACCATTCTTCACCTATCCCGAAATCTCGTGACTGTCCATGTGGTAACTTCATTGGTATACTCCGCCGATGAATCCAGAACTACACACAACATGATTCCTGTAAAACCAGGGATATGTAGGCATCTCAAAAACCAGAGTGCGGCCTAAATCTCTCAAACCATCTCGCTCGGTCAAAATTGGCCATCATATATTTACCCGACAACTTTTTCATCCTTCACGGGTAAAGAGGGGCAGCTGTTGACACCCAATTTTTCCCTATAATATTTTTTAAAGTGCATATATACCTTCAAAACTATGCATTGACATCAATTGATATTTTTCCATATTTTCTGCATTTTCTAAGGATTTTTAGTAATTTATCCCAGTATTTTTATTATATAAATAATTACTAATTGCATCATAAATGACTTTATAACACTTTCATGGCTTAATATTTCTATTAATGTTTATATTAGGTTTAGAATATTGCACAATAGTCACCGTTATATTTTTTGGGTTACAGTTGCAATAACTTTACCATTATAGCCCATGCATGCATTATTACATTATTTTACCAGAAAATAGCTCATTGTATTTTTAGAATGTTGAGTAATTATTTTAAAATATTTCTATGCATGAAAACTATTTTTTATAGTTTTTTAATTATTTTATAAAATAATTTTTATCAATTATGTGGGCATTTAACAAATAACCCTTTTTTATTTCAGACCTAACCTTTTTTACCAGCCCAAAACCCCTTTGATATTAACCCAAAAAGCCATCCCAAACCCCTTTAGGCCTAATTTGCCTACCCGACCCAATAACCCCTCTTCAATCATGGTCGTTGATCTTTTAGATCGACGGTCCACATCCACCCTTACCTTAATTAACTCCTAACCTAACCCCTAACCCCTAACCCTTCTCATTCTCTTCTGCACCGTCATCATCTCCTTCATCTCTCAACTCTCTCTCAACCTAGCCCTAACCCTAACCGCCGTCACCGGCGTAAACCTCCTTCCTATGGTGCTTCTATGTTTTCTCCGACCAGCCCTGGTCTTCTATACGCCATGGCTCTTCGACTTCATGAGTCCTTGAGAGGATCTTAAGGAAATCCAACTGGTTCTGGTTCGAAACTTGTTCACCGACTTGTCTCAGGCCATTTTCGTTTGTAAGTAAGGTATTTCTCCTTGTTTTATTACGAATCCATGGGTCTTTTGACCGATTCTCTTCATCTATACTATGTTTTCTGAAAGCCCTAGTTCATTACTGCCGATTCTTCTTAGAGATTTATAGATCTGGGGTGATTCGAGTACTATTAAGTGTTTTCCTTTAAAAATCTCTTGTTTTAATTAGCTATTTCGATTTTTAATCACTCTTCCTAAACTAGGGTTCGTCCTAAACTGTTTTTCAAAGACTTTTCTGACTTCTAAGTGCTTAATTGATTGTGCTTTCATCATCGTGGCTGATTTTTGCAAGAATATTCAAACCCTAGTTGATTCTATGTGATATACTAGTCTTAAATCTTTGCTTCGATACTTTGGGTGTTTTTGTGATACCAGTCTTATTGGTTTACCCCATTTTTTTGACTTAAATGTTTTCCCTGTTAAAACCAAGTATTCTTGGGGATTTCTTCCCTAATTGACCTTTGCTAGGGTTCGAACCAGTTTTCTTGTTAAACGCGGTAATTCTGTGAAGTTTTACTCATTTATTTTCTGTTTATGGAACCTGAGTGATTTTTCTTGTAAAATCAGTATTCTTTTGAAATTTTTACTGATTATTTCATATTGTTTTGATCTGTTAAAATTTTTGTGCATAGATTTTATTTGTTTCTTTATTTGATTTTAATTGGTCACACTTGCCTTAATTAGTCGTTCGTATGATTTTGGGATTTTTACTAACTCCCTATTTGGTATAATTTGTATTTAACCCCCCTGTTGTTACCGTTAATCAATTACCCCAAATTAAGGGGGTCTATTCCGAACTCCTTTAGGTGAATTGGTTCTCTGATTCTGTTATTATCCTTAATTGGCTGACTTCTGATTCCTTTACCTTATTTGTTCTACTCCTAAAGTGCTATATATATACTCCTGTTTTATCTCTTAGAGGACATGAACATTAGTTCAAGAACACACACTCACACAAAATTATCTCTCTTCTCTCTCTTTCTGCGACTTGTGCTAATTTCTTGTCTAGCTAGCTGAAAGCCAAGGCTAGGCTGTGTAACCTTGCCTGCTTTACTTTCTGTATCTTGCTTCCTTAACTGGTATGTTCTTATTTCAATTCTGAAATTCAGCCCTATGTGCTCCATAGTTGTTAAATCTATGCCTATTTTCGCACTAGTTTAATTGGCTATGTATTTAATTGTCTTCCTGTTTACTGCTTTGCTCAATATGCTGGAGTCTTACCCTCTCTTGCTCAAATGTTTAGTCAGTATGTCTAGGTCTCATTTGTCTTGTATGATACTTGGACAACATGTTTACTTGAGTTCTTGTTTTACTTCCCTTGACTAGTATGCTCATGCCAGTATCATAGACTCCTAATGTATTTGGTTAATCCTAATTGGCATGACTGGCTCTATGTAGTAGACCTCTGTCTTCAACATGACCATTATCATATTTTGTCTCTATGTTTATTATCCATTACCACTTTAATTTCAAGCATGATCCCCTTGCTAATACTTCGAAGCAATAGTTTTTATGTTCTGGTTGCCAATTAGTTCCTATTTGTTCTGTGTACTAGCTGGTCAATGTGCTTCCTCTTTTACCCTGTTCATGTGTTTCTGACTTAAGCATCTATGTTCCCAATCCCTTGATCCTTGATTGTAAACTTTTTTGCCTTCACTTAGAAACAAGTAATAAATGGTTTTGAATCTGGGCACTCTAAGTGTTATGACTGTGTGGTTGCTTGTTGAATCTTTCTTCTTCTCAGAAGTGTTTTCAAAATTGTTTTACTCTTAACTTTTTTTTAAGAATTGTTCCTATTCCTGAAAACCTTTTCACTCCTGAAATTTTTACCTCTATACTATTTTTTACTAAGTTCTTCCAAACTATGTCAAGCACTCTCACTTCTACTCTTAGATTACTTAAGTTCTGCCCTTCCAGTGTGTGTACTACATAGGATTCCATGAGATTCCTCTGAACTCTGGCACACTGGGACTGGCCTTTCCAAACTGCACATAATCACTTCCCTACTCAAAGGATCTTGGAAGGGACGGGTAATTCACACTTAGAGGTCCTAAACACCTCTGGGACCACAAGGAAGGGACGGGTAATGCACTCTTAGAGTTCGTTTAATTGAAACCGCTAATACAATCGCTAAGGGGACGGTAGTCGGGTAGTAAAAAGATATGATGACCTGTGCGCTAATGCCACGTGTAGCCCATATCTTGTAGGATAATAACTTAGGACTTCCCTATCTTTATACATATGTGTGCGTAGACTGCTTACCTATTAAATTTCCTTTATCTTATTTATATATTTGTGCTTAGACTGCTTATCTGTTAAATGACTAATTCACTAACTAAGTTTGGTCGGGACCCACCGTTGTGGACCTCGAGGGGTTCCTAACACCTTCCCCTCAAGGTAATTTCAACCCCTTACCCAATCTATGGTAATGGAAGCCGGTTTATGAGTTACTTGCAATAGGTGCCCCTGCGCACCTTAGTCCGTTAGGTGGAAACTCTTCTCCTTTAATACCCATTTAAAAGAGTTGTCACATGTCGAACCCCGATTTCACGAGAAAAAGGGGGTGCGACACCAGGGATGACATCCGACTGGGATATTGACTTTGCCATTGATTGGCTCTGGGCACTCAGCCCATTTCTATTCCGCCATATCGTATGGACCCACTAGAGTTGAAAGAGTTGAAAGAACAGTTGCAGGATTTGCTTGATAAGGTCTTCATTAGACCTAGTGCCTCGCCTTGGGGTGCACCGGTGTTATTTGTGAAGGATGGGTCTATGAGGATGTGTATAGACTATCAGTAGTTTAACAAAGTCACCATCAAGAACAAGTATATGTTGCCGAGGATTGATGATTTATTTTATCAGCTTTTGGGATCCAAGGTGTTCTCGAAGATTGATTTGAGATATGGCTACCATCAATTGAGGATTAGGGCATCTGATGTCCCTAAGACAACTTTTCGGATGCGATATGGGCACTATGAGTTTCTTCTGATGTCCTTTGGGTTGACTAATGCCCCAACAACATTTATGGACTTGATAAACCAAGTGTTCAAGCATTATTTGGATTCCTTTGTGATCGTGTTTATTGATGACATCTTGGTATACTCCGCAGTCGGGAGGAACATGAGCATCACCTCAGGATAGTGTTCCAGACTTTGAGGGACAGTCAGCTGTATGCTAAATTTTCGAAATGCGAGTTTTGGTTGGATTCAGTCGCTTTCTTGGGCCACGTCATATCAGCAGAGGTTATTCAGGTAGATCCTAAGAATATTGAGGCAATCAAAAATTGGCCTTGACCCACTTCAGCTACGGAGATCAGGAGCTTCTTGGGCTTGGAAGGTTATTATCGTCGATTTGTGGAGAGGTTTCCATCTAAAGCAGCCCCGTTGACTATGCTGACCCAGAAGGGTGCCTCGTTCAGATTGTTGGACTAGTGTGAGGCGAGATTTCATAAGCTCAAGACAGATTTGACTTCAGCGCCGGTGTTGGTATTTTCATCAGATTCAGGATCTTTCATGGTATATTGTGATGCCTCCTATGTTGGACTCGGAGCAATATTGATCTAGGAGGGCAGGGTGATTGTATACGCGTCTTGGCAGTTGAAGGTTCATGAGAAGAATTACCATGTTCATGATTTAGAGTTGGTAACCATTGTTCATGCGCTGAAGATTGCGAGGCACTATCTTTATGGCGTGTCGTGTGAGATTTTCACGGATCATCGTAGCCTTCAGTATTTGGTCAAGAAAAAGGATCTCAATTTGAGGAATAGGAGGTGGTTGGAGAAATTTAAAGACTATGATATCACTGTACTCTATCATCCGGGGAAGGCCAATATAGTGGCTGACGCATTGAGTAGGAAGGCAGTGAGTATGGGCAGCCTTGCGTTCATTCTAGTCGGTGAGAGGCCGATAGCTTCAGATGTTCAGATTTTGGCCAACCAGTTTGTGAGGTTGGATATTGTTGATACCCAATTTTTTCTCAAATTATTTTTTAATTTGCATTTACACTTTCAAAATCAGGCTTTCATAGCAATTGGTATTTTTCTAAAATTTTCCCATATTGCCTAATCATGTGTTTTATGCTATTTTTTCCAGTAATTAGTCATTTATATTTTTAAAATACTAAGTAATCATTTTAATTTAATTTACTAAGCATCAATTTCATCTTTACAATTATCAGCTATTTTATAAATTATTTTTATTAATTTTAGTTGGGTATTTAACAACTAGCCCTTTTATTTAAATTCTAGCCTTTTAATCTTGGTCCCTAACCCAATTAAACTAGACCAGACACCCCAAGCCCAATACAATATCCTACCTGGCCCAACCCCAAACCAATCTGAGTCGTTGATCAAATTAGATCAACGGCGCAGATTTTTATTACCATAATTATACCTACCTAACTCCCCTGACCCCCTCTCGTTCTCACCGTCTCTCATATCTCTCTGTAGTCTCTTCTAGAGACTTCCTGTCTCTTCAGGGTTCGATGGATATCTTCATCTTCTCCGACCATCCCTTTGCTGGAGACCTTGAAACCTTCACCACCCTCATGCCTCATGTGGTTCCCTCACGCCGGTGTTTGCCATCTCTAAGGTCTTCAAGAGACCTGGGTTGAATCCTTCTACCCCCTGGGCCTTGTTCACTATTCTCCGGCCGTTCGAGTAAGATCTATAGCTTCTGGGTTTAAACCAGTAACATCTTTTGAGGTTTGTCTCATCTTTCTGGGTTCTCTTTGAAACCCTAATGCTTAAATCCCCGATTCTTTTAGATATATGATAGATCTGTGTATATTTTAACCTATTTTGATGTTTTCTCAAAGATTTTCAGATGTTCTCTCAAAATGACTCTTCGTTTTCAACTAGGGTTTCATGACCCCTTCTTTAAACGGTTTTCCTATGATTTTTTAGTATTCTCCTAAGATTTCTACTGTGGTTAGAAATTTATTGGAGTCTCTCTTTACCTGTGTTGAAAACCCTAATTTCTAGTCCTAAACCCTAGTCCCTGATTTTGTCTACGAAGATATTACTTGCATATGTGTCTGTGTTTCATGAGCTTTGTGATTCACTGATGCTTTACCCTATGGTGTTAATATATGTCTCTGATTTTCTTGCTTCTTCTGCTTACATCCATGTTTACCCTGTGATACATATGAATCGCTAACTTCGTATAGTTTTACTCTACTGTGATTACTAGGGTTTCAGATTTCTTGAACATTGTTTATTTAATTAGTGTTATTTTCCTTTAGTTAATGTTGTCCTTGTTTGAGTCATTGATTCCCTGGGATTGGTGTCCTTCACTGATCTCCTAGGGTAATACATTACTGAGATCCATGAGTTATTCACTTGTCTTATTTGATTAATTCTACTGTCTAGCCGATTCTTAATTAGATTTTCTGAACCTAGGCTAATTACTTGTTCTATATGCTGAAATTATTTTTCCTGTGTGTGGTATTCCAGTCATACATGATACTTTTCCCTAATTGATGCTAACTTCCAGTAATCTGAACCTCACTTGAGGGTTTCCTGTTGATTTCCATCTTTCCCTACCTTATTTTTCGTAGTTAATTACGATGTCAAGCCGATTCTTAAAAATTCCTTAATTAGAGTTTGTTGAACCTAGACTCTATTATATGCTGTATATTTTTTCTATACTAAACTGTTTCCTTATATGTTAATTCAGCCTCATATGGTTTCATTCCTTATTTGGTATTGCTTATTACCACTTGAATCTTAAACTCCTTGATTAAAGGAAGTCATCGCAACTAACCTAATTCTAATTGGTATATTTCTATAATTATTCTTGAATTATTATTTTTTACCTTATTCCTTCTGCCTGTTTTAAAACTATAAGTACCCTACTCTCTCATTAACAAAGGACGAACACTGGTGTTCAAAAACTATCTCTTACACTAAAAGAATCTCGACTCTCTCTCTCTTGTGCTATTTGCTACTGTCTAATTGTTAGCCGACTGCAAGCCAAGGCTAACCATTGTGCTCTCTCCCTTGTTCTTTTCATTCTTCTTGCTCTCCTCTTCACGGGTATGTCCTAGTTTAAATTCAAAGCTCCAACAACAATATGATTCTCTATTTGTTTCAGTTCTTACTGTTTCTGGTATGCTTCTATTTGTGGTTCTTTTTCGAAACCTGTAATTAAAATACATCACTAGCATGTTATTACGTCTTCCCTTTCCTTTGAACTAGTATACCCCCTTTATGTGTGTTTCTGAGCATGACCTACCAAATATTTCCTACTTGTTGTATATTTACCCCAAATCCCTATCACCCATCTATGTGGTTTTTCATGTCTGGTCTTGTGAATGTGCCAGTATCGGCAGTTTCTGAGCATGTTTAAACCAGTCCTATATCTTTGCTGGGTTATTGTGATTGCATCTAAATGTTCTATGTGTCCCCACCCCTAGTGTCCTTGATTGTCGTGGCTGAACCTGCCTTGGTTCTGTGTGCTTTGACTATGTATGAACTCTTTTTTGATGTTGTGTTTAGACTGTTGCTTATTACTATACTCTCTTTTCAAAATATGTTTTACTAAACAAACTCTCTGGTTTATGAAATGTTTCAACTAAATCTCTTTCAGAACCTTTTCAAAACTCATCCCTTGCACTTCACTTGATTCCTAGACCTTTAAGTTCTGCCCCCTCGGTGTGAGCACTGCTTTTGGACCTTGAGCTCCCTCTAAACTTTGACACACTGAGGCTGGTACTTCCATACTGCAAAAGCTCTATCTTGGCTATGAAATCTGGGTGTGAGCAGCCCGGGAGCCCTTGAGGTCCTTAGGGAACTTTGACACACCCGAACTGTGAAAAGGCTATGAATACCATATGGCATAAGGTTTGGAGGATATGGGCCTGAGTGAAGGCTCCCTATAGAATAACTTCTTATTTTCTACTTTGTTCATGTAATTCATAATTCCTGGCTTGTAATAATTTGTAAACAACTCATGGGGGCTGGATAGTGAAATGGTAGGGGTAACTACGCATGCTTAGTTATTACAAGGGTAGAAACCATGTTTTAAGCTTTATTTCTTATCTGCGCAATAGAAATCATGTGTAGGTTCACATCCATGCATTAAAAATCCTACTCTTTAGGTTCCATGTACACTGTTTCAGCATCTTGTTTCAGTACTGTCATTCATCACTTAGAAAAATCTGTGATAGGGTAAATAACATTAATAATTGGTATCTTCTGCAATCATGTTTCATATATATGCGCACTTAGAAATCCTGTCCCTAGGATAACACTAACAAGCTGTACTCTTGCTATTCCTGAAATTGTGCATAATGTTGTGATTCTATGTGCATTTAGAAATCCTGTTTAGGTTATTATTCATCATTCTGTATTAGACATCATGCTATAGGATCGTACTCATTTAACTGCACTTAGTCTAAATACATATATCTAAAACGGTCCCCTGTTATAAACAACTGGTAAGTAGTCCTTGCACATCTTCAACACCTAGAATTGCATGTTATTAACTATAAACAACCTAGAGTCGCTAACAAATCTGAATAATTGTTGCATGTTATCCTACACCTAGGCAAGCCTTAGGTAATCAACTTAAAAAAAATAAAACCAGAATTATCCTTTGTGATTAGTGTTCAACTATCAGCATGCTTAAAACCAGTAGGCAAGCCTGATTAAGACTTCCTCTCTGAGTTATACAATAAATCTGTCTTTGCTATTATCACTTAGACACTATGCGTAAGATCTGAATCTGGATCTTAATTGTGTATGAGACATGCTGTTTATGTGCACTGTTTGTGGAGGTCTTTGAGCCCTTTCCTATTTATGTGCTACCCCTTATATGCAATCCTACTTGTTTATTAAATGTCGCCTTAGCATTTTCACCTTCAAAACCTGAGGGTCTGCCTAGCACCTCCTTTAGGATAGGAATCCTAATTTCCTCCGGGACTGATAGGACGTGACGAGTAATGGCATGCAATAGAGGTCGAGACCAACACTCAATTTAGTTACTTTCACGGGGTGGGAAAGGGTAGAATATGGATATGATGACCGATGCGTTAATACCACGTGTAGCCCCTCTTCGAGGAGTGATTACCGGGTATTGCATTGAATTGATCCATATTATTATAAACCTAGGATACCTTTTATATGCTTAGATTGTAATCCTTTCAAAATCTAATCTTCTTTACTATTTTTAAACATCTGCATGCTTAAGACTTAAATCCCTTCTTACTTAAGCCCCCCTTACTTGTTATTTGCTAATTTCACAAATTCACAGAAATCATTTGGTCGGGAACCACACTTGTGGATCCTGAGGGGTGCCTAACACCTTCCCCTTAGGATAATTTCAAGCCCTTACCCAATCTCTAGTTAGTAACGTAGTTTTAATTGAAACCCTTAGGTTCCCTAACGCACCGTTAAAATATTTAGGTGGCGACTCTTCAAAATATACAAACCCTTTTCCCAAATGAACGAGTTGTCTCAACCAATGTCATAAACCCCTTTCAACCGGGTCCCCGAAAGGAGCGCTTGGGGAAAAGGGGGGCGCGACAGCATGGCGACTCCGCTGGGGATATCCAGGCTTTTACCATTTCAAATTGTTTCGTGAATTTGTGCCTTTATTTTTGTTTAAATACTTGCACCCTTTCCTCTTACCTTTACATGAAATGAATTGTTTACTTCAGGTATTTACATTTCCTCAAAGACTAAACTGACATGTCTCTTTGTTTTCTTTTGTAACTGCTTTAAATCATTACTATTGTTTTTACCGCTTTCTTTAACGTGCAAATACGTGACAACTTGTTTTAATACTTATTATTCCATAATCATGCTCAACATTCATACTCCACTCGTGCCAAACAAAATACTATAGCAACGCTTGATGAGTGGTTGCGCTCTTCCTATATTATTACCCACTAAATTCGGAAAGGCTTATTTGCGGTAAAACTAGTCGATCATCGGTGCAGTCGACGGTTCCGTGCCTTTCTCCCTTGAGTTGTACGCTCAAGGGTACCGGTCTAAAACCCCATAGAAACCTTACTCTGTTATATTGTACATGCATCATGGTCAAACCTAGCCGGGTTAATGTGTCGTCCGCACAATAACCCTTTAAGACAGCCTTATCCAAGAGTCCACCGGGTTTTTCATAATCTCAACGGACACCCTCACGTTCTGTGCATTTATTTGGAGAACTAAATGCTTCCTGCTAATTATTGACATTAAATAGTCGAGTCCGGTAGGGGTAAGGGCCTAAACTTATTTGCTTTGCAGAAAAATGAGGCACGAAGTCCCCAGATTCGGCATGGCTTCCACTATCCACCCAAGACTGTTGAGTTGGTGGGAGGATCTGCAATCTAGCGACAAAGCTATCGTCAGGAAACACTTGGGTAACTTACCATGAGAATTGTCAAAAAGCTGCGGGAGCTGAAGGAGGATATCTAGACAAAACCTACCTGTTGCTGGGACTTCACGATCTGGGAAAACTATACGAGGAAAGCAAGAATACCGAGTCTGGGGAAGGTCCTTCTGGGACCAAGTAGATAGGAGTGTCTTTATTTTTCTCTATCAATGTAATAAGGCCAATGTCCATTAGTGACTTTTATTTTTCGTCTATCGTTTTGGGATTTGTCTATTTTTCTTATCAATAAAATGAGTATTTAGCATTTTAAGTTCTCCAAATCAATTTGTCGCTAGGCCTACCTCGAGCACAAAAAGGTTCCCAACTTAGGATGCGCTTTACATTTTCGCATTATGTGTTTAAATACCGCAATATTCTTTTATATAATCCTCACTGACATGGTTACCTTTTTGTTTTTATTTCCTTTTTTTTTCTTTATTATTCCCCTCCCAAACGTTAGTTCGTGCATTCTGGCATCATCAGCCTATCGCACAAGATCCAAGGGCCCTCCACCTACTCCTCATCCTAGTCCTCCTAAGGGCAAAGACAAAGGCAAAAGTAAGATGGAAGAGTCCAGCGGCACCAGAAAGGAGAATATGATTGAACGGGTAGAGGCCACTGATGGCCGAGGTATTCAGGTCCTGCATGAAAACATGTTACCACTTGAACTGAAATTGCTGAAGTTTTAGGAAGAACTCGATCAAGTCCGGAATCTGGCCAACCTGTCATTTTCCCTCAACGTCCTCGACGTCAACCTTCCAAATGCTCAAAACCCCGCACCTCCACAAAATATCCCAAGACAGCAAAATCATCCCACAACTCACCATCACGCCACTCCCCCAAAGAACCAAACTCTCCCGACTCAATGCAATGTTTGCCACACCTCAAATAACACTCCATTACTCATCCTATAACCTCAAAACCCCACAAAGGACCATTTCCACATCTATAAAAACCCCATCTATGTGGAAACCGTGTCCTGCTCCACTCCGCCTATCTCACAGGCATCCGAGTCTGATGGAAAGGACTTACTTATCAAGAACCTGGCTGAGGAGCTTAAGAAACTAACCAGCCGAGTCCAGGGTGTTGAAGGAACCAAGGGAATTGAAGGGTTGAATTATGAAGATCTTTGTATACAACCTAATGTCGAACTACCCGAGGGGTACAAACCTCCAAAGTTTGAAATGTTTGATGGTACTGGTGATCCGAGAGTCCATCTGAGGACCTATTGCGACAAGTTGGTTGGCGTTGGGAAGGATGAAAGAATCCGCATGAAGTTGTTCATGAGGAGTTTGAAGGGAGAGGCTCTGTCTTGGTACATCAACCAAGAACTCACCGAACTTCCAAGCTCCACCACCTTCCTACCAAGCTCCACTGCCCACACACCAATCTCCACCACCCACATATCAACCTGCTTCGCCCAGATACTCACAACCCGCTCCTATCTACCACACTTATAATTCCCAGCCATCCCATTACCAATCACCCCCTGCACACCAAAACTTTCCTCGACCTCGTCCCAATTTTGATCGCTGCCCTCCAAAGCAATACAACACCATAGCCGAGCCCATTGACCAGCTGTATGAGAAGCTCAAAGTTGTTGGTTACGTCACACGTATCCCTGCTACCAACTCTGAGAACCCTTCTCAGTGGGTTAACCCAAACAAATCCTGTGCATACCATTCCGGCATGGAAGGACACACCATCGAAGAATGCCACTCTCTGAAGGACAAAACACAGGCTCTCATTGACAACAAGATTATTGTGGTAAAAGACCCCACTCCAAATGTCCGAAACAATCCTTTTCCAGACCATAAGGGTAGAGGTGTTCATATGATTGAAATAGAAGATGATTGGGATCTCGAGGGATCAATCCGGTTGATCGCAGAAGGCGATGACCCAAAGAAACTTGCACTCACTCTCAAACCGATCATAGTCCAGATTCAACCATCTGAGGATGCTAAGGTGAATATGTCGATACCACTTGAGTTTGAAGCAGCGCCACCTGCAAAGTCACCAGTGCCAATTGAAGTTGAGTTTGTATCTACAGCAAATGCACCGGCACCATTCGAGGTCGTATTCTTGCCACCCCGAACACACATTCTGTTTGAAGTAAGGATGGCCGCACCAATTCTGGTGGTAATGTCAACCACGCACCCTTCTATTCAAATGCTATCCCTTGGGACTATACAGTCGAGGCAAGAAGGAAAGGCAAGGTCAGGTCTGAGGAGGCTGCCACGACAGAGGGTATGGCAAGAACTGGTAGGGTCTACACCCCTGAGCATCTGGCCGAATCAAGCAAGCAGGCTGCCAACCAGCCTCCCCTTATCGAAACAGGTCCCGATGACCTTTAGAGAAAGGTACATGCTAAGGAGTATTCAGTCTTCGACCAACTGAACAAGACACCGGCACATATATCCATCCTCTCTTTGCTACAGAATTCTGAAACACACAGAAATGCTTTGTTGAAAGTGTTGAGTGAAGCATATGTGCCAAACAACATCACTACCGGGGAAATGGCCAATATGATAGGACAGGTACTGGAAAGTCACAAAATCATTTTCATGAGGACGAGCTACCACCTGAAGGATTGGGGCACAACAAAGCGCTGCATATCACCGTGAAATGCGAAGATCATTTCATCACAAGGATCTTGATCGATGGAGGTTCCATTCTTAACGTCTGTCCGTTGATAACACTCAAGAAATTGGGTCAAGGGCTACATGAGATAAAGGATGGAGCGGTCAATGTGAAAGCCTTCGACGATTCTCAGACGTCCACCATGGGGGAGATTAGTCTATGTCTACATATGGGACCGACTTGGTTCGAAGTGGATTTCCAGGTGATAGATGTGCCAGCATCCTACAACCTATTGTTGGGACGAACCTATATTCGTGTTGTTGGGGCCGTAGCGTCAATGCTACATCAGGAGGTAAAATTCAAGTAGAACCACCAAGAAGTGATTATTCATGGTGATGGTAGCAACCCCATTTATAGTCGTCAAACTATTCCGGTGATTGACGAAAAAAGGAAGATTGGCGGGGGAACTTACCACCACATTGAGCGGGTCAATGCTATCGACAAGGACAAGTGGTGGCATAGAAAGATTGAGAGCATCCTGAACTTGAGAGGATATAAGCCAGGCAAAGCGCTCGGTAAGAACCACCAAGGGATCACGAAGCCCATAAAGCTCAGGAAACATGGTACCACTTTCGGTCTAGGGTATGAGTACACTTGGCAGGAATTCAACAACTGGTCGCCACCTTGGCACGGTCCCTATTACCCTTTGGAGCAGACGATACCTCATCTTGAGCAGACTTTCAAGTAGGCCGACATTATTTACGGATCAGACGAAGAAGAAGCACTTGCAGCGATGAGGAGTTTGTTCATAGAGGACGAGGATATGGATTATTGTGTTGTTCTCGAGAAGGAGGGGGAGGAAGGCCCTTCCATACATGCTGTAATCAAGGGGACATATCTCAAGAACTGGTCTATCAAGACGGCCAAAGCTCGACGAGCCTCGAGGCAGCAAGGCTAAAATAAGCATTATTTACTGTTTTATTCACTAAATGATTTTCCTTTTCCTGCAATTTTCAATTTCTGCAATAAGATCTTCAATGTTCAAAACAGTTATTCAATTCATCAAAGCATCTTCTAAATTTCTCTTATGAATCCGATATTTATTGCTATTGTTTTCTCTGATTACTTTATACAACATTACTATTACTTGTCTTGATGAACCGATGACTATGACATGCAATGAAACAACGCATCAAACGGACCTTTATTCAAACGAAGACGACATTCCTGACAAGATTGTCAAAGAAGTTGAGAACTTTGAGAACAGACCTAAGACCAACCTGGACGAGACCGAAGTTATCAACCTAGGAGATTCAGAAAATGTCAAGGAGACTCGCATCCGCATTCATTTGTCACCATCAGAAAAGAAAGAATACACAGAGTTTCTAAAATAGTATGAGGATGTATTTTCATGGTCGTATGATGACATGACTGGTCTAAGTACGTCTATTGTGGCTCACAAACTGCCAACCAATCCAACGTGTCCACCGGTGAAACAAAAGCTTAGAAAGTTCAAACCTGACATAAGTTTGAAAATCAAAGAAGAAGTTACCAAGCAGATCAACGCCAAAGTTCTCCGGGTAGTGGAGTACCCGACATGGTTAGCCAACATTGTACTTGTGCCGAAGAAGGACGGGAAGGTCAGAGTCTGCATCGACTATCGGAATCTCAACCGGGCCAGTCCGAGAGATGACTTCCCCTTACCAAATATACACATTCTGATTGACAACTGCACCAAGCATGAATTGCAGTCCTTCGTGGATTGCTTCCCTGGTTATCACCAGATTTGGATGGATGAGGAAGATGCTGAGAAAACGCTGTTCATCACGCCATGGGGAGTGTATTGTTACAAGATGATGCCATTCGGCCTAAAGAAAGCAGGGGCCACCTACATGAGGGCCATGACCACCATATTCCATGACATGATTCACAAGGAGATCGAGATGTACGTGGATGATGTCATTATCAAATCAAAGAAAGCTTCTGATCACATGGAGAATATGGGGAAGTTCTTCAATAGATTGCGAAAATACAATGTGAAACTAAACCCCGCGAAGTGCGCATTCGGGGTTCTTGCTGGGAAGTTGCTGGGGTTTATTGTAAGCCGCCGGGGAATAGAATTGGATCCGTCAAAAGTCAAAGCCATTCAAGAACTACCACCACCAAGTAACAAGAAAGATGTGATGAGTTTCTTGGGGAGGCTTAATTACATCAGCCGATTTATAGCACAGTCTATAGTGAGCCAATCTTTAAGATGCTGAAGAAGGACGTTGCGACCAAGTGGACCGACGATTTTCAAAAGGCTTTCGACAGAATCAAGGAATATTTGTCAACACCTCCAGTCCTAGTACTGCCCGAGCTAGGAAGACCTCTGTTACTCTATCTTGCTGTGTTAGATGGAGCTTTCGGCTGCGTTCTAGGGCAGCACAATGAAACGTGAGGAAGGAACAAGCTATTTATTATCTCAGCAAGAAGTTCACTCCATATGAGTCCCGATATTCTCTATTAGAGCGTACCTGTTGTGCTCTAACTTGGGTCTCCCAAAAGCTGAGGCATTACTTCTGTGCCTACATAACATATTTCATATCAAGGATGGATCCATTAAAATACATCTTTCAGAAGCCCATGCCCATTGGCAAGCTATCCAAGTGGCAAATCCTGCTGAGCGAATTCGACATTGTTTACATGACTCATACGGTAGTTAAAGGACAAGCTCTGGAAGACCATCTTTCTTAGAATCCCGTCGATGGAGAATACGAACCCCTGAAAACATATTTTCCTGATGAAGAGGTATCGTTCATAGGTAGAGATATTGCAGAACCCTATGATGGTTAGAGGGTGTTCTTTGATGGAGCAGCAAACTTCAAGGGAGTCGGTATTGGAGCAGTCCTAGTATCAGAGACCGGTCAGCATTATCCGATATCCGCCAAACTCAGGTGCCCTTGCACCAACAATATGAACAAATATGAAGCCTGCATCTTAGGGCTCAAAATGTCCATTGACATGAACGTCCAGGAGTTGTTAGTGATCGGTGATTCAGACGTATTGGTACATCAGGTACAAGGAGAATGGGCAACAAAGAATTCCAAGATATTTTCGTATTTGCACCACGTACAGGAAATAAGAAAGAGGTTCACAAAGATAGAGTTCCGGCACGTCCCCAGAATCCATAATGAGTTCGCCGACGCATTGGCTACTTTATCCTCAATGATCCAACATTCAGACAAGAATTTCATTGACCCTATTCCTGTAGAGATCCATAATCAGCCAGCTTACTGTGCCCATGTTGAAGAAGAAGCAGACGGAAATCCTTGGTTTCATGACATCAATGAGTACTTGGCAAAAGGATAATACCCCGAGCTTGCAAATTCCACTCAGAAACGCACACTTCGGAGATTGTCCAACAATTTCTTTCATAGCGGAGGAATCCTGTATAGGAGGACTCCCGATTTGGGGTTATTAAGGTGTGTTGACGCAAAATAAGCATCAAAATTGCTGGAAGAAATTCATGTTGGGACCTGTGGCCCACACATGAACGGTTTTGTTCTAGCAAAGAAGATACTCTGAGCTGGTTACTTTTGGATGACTATGTAAACTGACTGCATCCAGTATGTTCGAAAATGCCACCGCTGCCATATACATGGGGATATGATAAAGGTGCCTCCAAGTGAGATCAATGCAACCAGCTCACCATGGACGTTCGCCGCTTGGGGTATGGACGTTATTGGACCAATCGAGCCCGCCGCCTCCAATGGCCACATGTTCATTCTGGTCTCCATTGACTACTTCACTAAATGGGTCGAATCAGCCTCCTACAAAGCAGTTACTAAGAAAGTCGTGGCCGACTTTATCCGCGACCGCATTATTTGTCGGCTCAGAGTTCCAGAGTCAATCATCACCGACAATGGTTCTAATCTCAACAGTGACTTGATGAAAGCTATGTGTGAAACTCTCAAGATAAAACCCAAAAATTCCACAGCATACAGACCTCAGATGAATGGAGCCATAGAGGCCGCTAACAAAAACATCAAGAAGATACTAAGGAAGATGATAGAAAGGCAGAAGCAGTGGCATGAAAAGTTATCATTCGCTTTATACACTGTCCGCACATCAACAGGGGCAACTCCCTATATGCTAGTTTATGGTACAGAGGTTGTTATTCCTGCTGAAGTGAAGATTCCATCTCTAAGATTATACAGGAAGCTGAGCTCAGTGATGCAGAGTGGGTAAGGAGTCGTTATCAGCAACTAGCCCTCATAGATGGGAAGAGAATGAATGCAGTATGTCATGGTCAACTATATTAGAACAGAATGGCCAGGGTCTTCAACAAGAAAGTCAAGCCGAGACGATTCACACCAGGGCAACTGGTGTTAAAGAAAATCTTTTCGCATCAAGATGAAGCCAAGGGGAAGTTCTCTCCCAACTGGCATGGTCCGTAAATGGTTCATAGAGTGCTGACAGGAGGAGCACTTATACTTGCAGAAATGGACGGAGAAGTTTGCCCGAAACCGATCAAATCAGATGCAGTCAAGCTCTATTATGTGTAATATTTATGCTTTCTCAGTAATGTAAATTGAACTACGCCTGACCTGATTCCCGTTTAAGAAGGGATACATAGGCAGCCCTATGGGTTCAGTCACAATTCAATAAAAATCTAGTTTTCCCCGCAATTGGAAACTGGGGAAGAATTTTGAGGAGGACCCTCAAAATTCTGAAGCGACCAACAGTCCACAAGCATTCACCCAGCCAACTGGGGCAGAATTTTGAGGAGGACCCTCAAAATTCTGAAGCGACCAACAGTCCACAAGCATTCACCCAGCCAACTGGGGCAGAATTTTGAGGAGGACCCTCAAAATTCTGAAGCAAGTTCAGCCAATGGCTGCACGAGCAGCAGTTAGGGGCGTCCACCCAGCAAACTGGGGTAGAATTTTGAGGAGGACCCTCAAAATTCTGAAGCAAGTTCAGCCAATGGCTGCACGAGCAGCAGTTAGGGGCGTCCACCCAGCAAACTGGGGTAGAATTTTGAGGAGGACCCTCAAAATTCCGCAGCAGGAGAAGTTGCAATATCTCGAACCGCGTCATGTCATCGGTTCATCTAAAACTATTTTAGATTATATATTATACTTTTACAAAATCATGCATGTTTATTTTTCTGAAAGAGCTTGTTTAGCAAACGCTACCCCAATGATACAGACAATATCATCATGATCAAGCAAACGAGCCAAGCAGAGCCAGTGGGAATGCGAACTAACCTTCCCTCTTTACAAAACTCACGATCTTTCTTTGTATGCAGGCACAAAATTGCAAAAGCCCCAAAACATATTATCTGCTTAAAGGACAGACATCGTTCCTCAAACTCGTCGCACATGCCAACATTTATTATCAGCACAAACGATGCTTCATTATCACAATGCTCTACCGCAATTTAACACACTAAGAATTTATGTTATCCTTCCTTAATCTTGCATAAGGCTACCATTCTGCCTTCCGAGGTTAAACGCTACCTCCATCTGTATTCGTATATTGCATAAGGCTACCATTCTGCCTTCAGAGGTTAAATGCTACCTCCATCTCCATTCGCATCTTGCATAAGGGTACCATTCTTCCTTTTGAGGTTAAATGCTACCTCCATCTGCATTCGTATCTTGCATAAGGCTACCATTCTGCCTTCCGAGGTTAAATGCTACCTCCATCTGCATTGGCATCTTGCATAAGGCTACCTTTCTTCCTTCCAAGGTTAAACGCTACCTCCATCTGCATTCGCATCTTGCATAAGGCTACCACTCTTCCTTCCGAGGTTAAATTCAACCTCCATCTGCATTCGTATATTGCATAAGGCTACCTTTCTACCTTCTGAGGTTAAATGCTACCTCCATCTGCATTATTTCATAAGGCTACCTTTCTTCCTTCCGAGGTTATACGCTACCTCCATATGCATTCTCATATTGCATAAGGCTACCATTCAGCCTTCCGAGGCTAAATGCTGCCTCCCATATACTTCTCAAAAGCAACCAATGCCTATAGCATTATTTACTGCTCTTTCCTTTTGGGCTAAGCTCTGCCCCTTTAATTCGCAAGACTAAGCTCTGTCTTGTTAGCATCATACTATTGCATCTTCATGGGCTAAGATACAACCAACTTATCCAAAGGCGTCATCGTTCGGAGGCACCATCTTCATGGCCCGAGAACACCATGTCATGGCCTGAGGTTCTCTTTTATCAGTTTGCATATCATTATTCAAAGGTATCATGGTTCGGAGGCACCATCTTCATGGCCCGAGAACACCATGTCATGGCCTGAGGTTCTCTTTTATCAGTTTGCATATCATTATTCAAAGGTATCATGGTTCGGAGGCACCATCTTCATGACCCGAGAACATCATTTCATGGCCTGCGAATCCTGCATCAAGCAATTCATGGCCCAGGACATCATGGTCTAAAGACGTCTTCCTTAACCGTCCAAAGACAGCATTCATAGTCTAACGGGAATTTGCATCATGTTTAAATTACGCACGATATGCTTGTATTAATCATTTGCAGGTAACCCAACAAGCAACAATTGTCCCGGCAGGAGCGATCCCGCTCCAGTTCTCCTAATTACCCCGTAAGCCGTACATTCAATTAGTGCTATATGTTGCGTCCGTTCATGTAAAAATCTCCATCGGTATGCTTCGCCGATGACTCCTGAACTACATACAGCCTGATTCCTGTAAAACCAGGGATTTGTGGGCAACTCAAAAACTAGGGTGCAGCCTAAACCTCTTCAAACAGCTTCGCTCGGTCAAAATTGGCCATTATGTCTTTACCCGACAACTCTTTCATCCTTCCCGGGTAAAGAGGGGCAGCTGTTGATACCCAATCTTTTCTCAAAATTATTTTTTAATTTGCATTTACACCTTCAAAATCAGGCTTTCATAGCAATTGGTATTTTTCTATAATTTTCCCATATTTTTGTTAATTCACTTCCCAAGATATTTAGGGAAAGGGGCCTTGTCGGCCACCGCTTGCTGACGACGGAACGCATCGTCAATTAACGGGTCCTCACCTTTTCAACGTCCCCCTTATGCAACTACGGGAATTTCTTCTAGAAACCCGGGAATTCAAGATTTTGTTCTGTCATCCGGACATTTATTATGCTGTCACTATTGCTTGTCATCATTGCCCATGTTGGGCTGACTCCTTTTTTTAGGCAAGAAGACCACTAGTTGAATTACCAAACTTTCTATATATTAAACTTAGAAAGAGCTTAGGACTTCTCTCTAAGTAAAGAAAGCCAGATCTATCTACTGTAGTCATCTTGGTCCCCGTCCCTGGTAAGGTCTGATTGTTATCCGTAAGTCTTGTTTTGACCGCGGGAAGGTGAACTTTGCAAAAGTGTCGAAATGACTTACTAGCCACAGTATATCCCCGACACAACCTACATTCACAAACTATAGTTGTTTAGAAATTGAAAAAAAAATTGAGACGCTCCCTCTCTCCGCCCCATAACTGAAAAAAAGGAGCACGGCGAAAAGCCAACCTGATTTTTTTTTATTCTTTTGACGAGGGGGTCTGGCTGCTTGTCTAGCGAGCCTTCCTAGCCGCCTAGAGTGCAGCCTGCCTTCTGAAGACCGCATTTTGTTTCTCATCCCAGTCTTTCGCAACACTTCAGGTTTACTTCTTTTGTTAGATCTCATTTTTTTTATGAGGGTAGGGAGTTTGGGTTGGTGTGAAGTGTACCGCACTTTGGGTACAAGATCGGAAATTCCATTCTCTTTTTTACCATCTAAAATTGAAGAAAAGAAAGAAGGGCGAGATAAACAAATAAAGAGCTAACTTTCTTTATTATTTTTTTCCTCCGCGATAGTGTAATACCAAGACCAGATGAGGAACTACTGAACTCAATCACTTGCTGCCGTTACTCTTCAGTTTTCTGTTGAGGTCTATCCTGCAGAGGTACTCAAGTTGGATCAGTGATCGATTTCTAGGTTTCATCGTAAACCTAATTGGTTATTTCCAATTACGTAAATCAATAGTTCAAACCGCACTCAAAGTAGGGCATTGGATAATATGGTTCCTCATTCCTCGATATAAAGAAGTTTAGAAGGCAAGAATGATAAGCATTCGGGCCTCTAAAGCAAGATTAAAGTGTCTATGTAGCGATTGGACAGAAACGCTCAACTGTGGCACAATTAGTTCAAATTCTTTCAGAAGCGAGAATTAAGAAACCACTCAAAAATGAAAGTTAGATAAAGAAGTCTTAGTAAGAACTAGCACTAGACTTCTTCCCCCCTTTCTTTTCTACTTTTTCTCTCTCTTTTTGTTTGTGCTTCCACCCGGGCTTTTCATTCTGTTTTATAGAGACCGGCAAGACCCTTAGGAGAGATAAGGAGGGTATTAAGAAAAGGAATCTGGTCTTTGACGATCCAGTCTTAGCTAGCAAAGAATCTGAAGCTGGTTGCTAGCGGAAGTAGCGCGACAAAGAGCAAAGCGGAGCATTCACAAAGAAATGGTGTAAGCATAAGGGAAGACCGGGGATAACAGGCTGATGACTCCCAAGAGCTCTTATCGACGGATTCGTTTGGCACCTCGATGCCGACTCATCACATCCTGGGGTTGAAGAAGGTCCCAAGGGTTCGGTTGTTTGCTGATTCAAGTGGTACGTGAGTTGGGTTTAGAACGTCGTGAGACAGTTCAGTTCCTATCTACCGTTGGTGTTAAAGGGAGAACTGCGAGGTTTGGAAGCCCTCGGCCAAACGAGTATTTTACAGAGAGCCGACAAGGAATTCCATTAATAACTGACCGTTTTGATCCTTTGGGACAATTTCTCCCTTTTTAGAATGGCTCCAGTGGCTACATTTATGTTAAGTCTGGTCGCTTCCGCGAAATCTATTTCAGTAGAGCGTATGATGTCGATGGCCCGAGGTAGAGCACTGCTAATGATGAAGCAAATCCCTAAAGTCAAAATAGTCCATGAAAGCATCTATTTTTTCCGTTCAAGAAATTGCTTATGTAAAGATGGTCCTTAGACAAAAGAAAGGGATTCCC